>CATVIB010000381.1:0-36454 GCA_958336395.1 Ctenicera cuprea
GTTTTGCAAGCCCTAGAAGTTTGTCCCAACAATTCATTAACACCCTGTATATATAATATGCAAAATATTTAGGTCAACTTTGGAAATAAAATTATTTTTTGTATGTACATTATTAAGATATTTCAAAACTCCGTGAATCTGTTTATCTATAAAAAAATCAAAAATGTATAAATATTTGTACACAAATTGTTGATATATTTAATTGTTTATCATTAAGTGGTAAAACTTATTATACAATCTAAATTGGAGTGTACAGCAATGACCTGCAGAAATGTCTTATTGTATTTAGAAATAGGAAATAGAAAAAAATTTTGGTAATTGATTTATTTGGAAAGGCTTCCTTGGGATTAAAAAAAAACAAAAATGATAGAAATATTTTCTCAAACAAAATTTGGGTGGAGGGAGAAAATTAAGCCCCCTAATATTGTTCCATCTAAAAATTAAGTTGTGAATTTATTCTATCTCTAATTCATAGAAAGCGTCGCGGAGAAATTGGCAGCCTGGGACACCAACCAAATTGTCGCTCATCCCTAGTTGTATTAGCCTATAGAATTAAAAAAAAATCATTTCCAGTTTTTAAGCAATATTTTTTTTAAATGTTGAAATTTTATCAATTAGAAGTCTTACAAGTTCTTAAAATTCATTAACAAGTATCTACCGCTAGAGTTATTTACAATATCATATTTCATCCCGTTCTGATATCTCGTTTCTGAGTAGATAGGCGCTAAAACAAAATTCTTCAAAAAATTCGTAGAAAGCGCCACAGAGAAATTAGTGGCCCATATTGTAGCTAAATCTTACCGACCTATAAGTTTCACATCTTTTGTAGACTTTGGAAAAACTGATTGATAGGTATAGCAGGGAAAGGTTTCCTTTGCATCGAAACCAATAAGCCTTCAAACAGGAAGATCTTGCGAGCTGGCTGGTCCTGAATTAACCAGCAGAGCGGAAAAGGCACCACAGCCAAAAATTTAGATCTGAGAGCCTTTCGGGATATCGAGGGTGCCTGTGATAACACCTCGTTTGAATCAATTCATAATGCAGCAGAGCACAGGGGCACCCACCGCACGTTCTGCAGCTGAATAGCATACATGCTTTCGAGTAGACAAATAACTATCTTTCTCTCCACTATGCAATCGTCATGGTGTCCATCACTAGGAGGTGTTCGCAGAGGGGGAGCGTTTATTGCCCCTGCTGTGATGCCTTGTGGTTAATGGTCTCCTGGGTGCTAGAAGACAAGAATCTTCGCACAAGAATATGCACATCATCATCTTTATCCATGGAAACTTCAAGGGCGTTGTATTTAACAGAATGCAAGTGGCCCTGAAGACCCTAGAAAGGTGGTGCAAGCAGAGGGACTCTCGGTAAAAACGAGAAAAACCTCACTTCTGGCAGTGAAAAATATGCAAAGAATAAAAATATTTTTTAACTAGAGCTAATTGATAGACGTAGTTAAAATCTCGTAAATGCCGGAAAACGCGTTGTTAATATAAAAAAGTATCGTTTTTTTTTCTTAATTTTTAAAATAGTTGAAAATTCTTGCAAATCCTAATAAAGTACTTTAAATAGTCTATCGAACTGATAAAAGTTTATAATGATCGGCGTTTGCGTTTTTTAATAAATAATTAATCAATTTCAAAAATTCCTGGAAGGCGCCAGAGTAAAATATGGGAGATAAGTAAAAAACAAATTTGTAGTTCAATGCAAGCTCTATTGGCTTAAAAAGTTAAAAAAAAATCGTGTTGACAGTTTTTGAAAGTTTTCAAGATTTTGAAGCAGCACCATTGCAATCGTTTTCAGATTTTTGAAATTAATATTACTTCACCGTATACTACCCCTAAAGGTCTTTTAAATAAGTGGTAGCTGGCTGATCCCAATCAGACAACTATTGTTTGAGTAAATGGGCATTAAAGTCGAGATTTTCAAAAAGCTGTAGCGGCCGCCATTTAGAAGGTAGAAAGTTTGGTAAAAAAGTTTTTAATTTGCCGTAAGTTCTTTTTTCAGATTCCGTGCTCAAATTTTCAACATTTTGTTTTGGAAAAAAACGCTAGCAAAAAACTTCCGTTTCCGGTCTTGGATTTTTTTTTGAAAAGCTTAACTAGAACTACAATTTTTGATATCTCTTACACACACGCATGCTCCCTCACACTCTCACTTACTCACTCATTCACAGAGATCGATGTCGACGTTCAAAACAAGAATTTCCATCAAAATTTTAAATTTGAAAATTTTATGAAATCCATATTTCCCCGGGAGTATAGGAAATTAAAAACACTAGTTATTAATAGTTATTAAGTGTATATATTTTATTTATCAAAGTCTGTAATTCCATATATGTTTATACTGTAGAATTATTGGTAAATACAACAAATATAAAACGAGCCAACTAAACAGAAAACAATTTAAAAAGTAAATAAAATTTAAAGTAAACTAACAATACATAAATCTGAGTGATTACGCACTAAACAAAGTGGTTGACCCATAAAACTTGTAAATTTGAAGTGTAACAACTATAAACAAAGTTTTTTTAGTTATAATTGAGAGTGGTCAAATTGCATGTTTAGTATAGACATATTGTTGAATTTAAATGACAAAATTAGTTATTAGCACAATTAATGTATGCATATTTGTGAATTATACACGTTCCCTTTAAATACCAGTTAATAATTTAGAGTTATCGAAATTAATATTTGAAAAATCTAGACAATTTTAACCAATTTTATTTTGTAATTTTCTTGAATAAAAACATTGGGTTGTAGATATATTTAACTATCTATATGTAATATATGCAGTTGTTCAACCTTTTAGAAATTCAAGTTCAGTTCAACTTAATTCCTAATTCATTAGATTTTTTGAAGTAAGTAGGCTACAACTGTTAAAAAGGAATATGCAGGATCATATACTGTAAGTTACAATTAAGTTGGTCCACCACGTGCAATGTATTTTAGCATCAGCAAAAACGAGTCATGTAGCAGCCCACATACCTACAGAGATTTCGTGTGAAATTAAATTTCAATTTTTAAAAGAACGACAAAGTACATATATTTACACAATGATACAACTAATATTGATGGGCAATATTACTACAAAAATTAGTCAAAAATAATAGGCAAATTTGTCATTTAGTGTTTATGAAAATTACTCTCCAAATTTAAGTCATTTTAAAATCTTTAAACATAAAACTAACTTTTTGTTTTAGATTAAATGAGGATATTCTGTAATTTTGTAAAACAACTAATCAATATATCTACGATAGCATGGAAATTAAATCACACTCCAATAGTTTTATGATAGTAAAACATTCCAAGTATTATTACACATTTTTTCAAAATTTGAAAAAATAAATGACTTGATGTCAATGTTAACTTCACTACTGTATTTACAAAGAGCTGTATAAGTTAAGAAAACCGTTTACAATAATTTTGTAATTCACTCAGTCGGCACATGCATTGCGATAAAAAGTACATGTGGCTACAATTACTACAGCCAATTACAAAATAAATCCACCAACATACAATCTTTTTAAGCAGAAAATTGCAGATAGTTGCCAAGAATCTAGGAATTTCTGCTTCGTGTTGTATATATTTGGTAGTTCAACATACAAATTATTTACACAAAATACTAAAATTAAAAACCAAAAGCAAAATTTCAGAAACTATAATATCAAGACTCACGTTATTGTTGCTTAAAAACACATCCCTTACTCTATTTTAATTTTCACAGCCTAATATATGTTTCCTGAAAATAATTATTGTGATGCAAAAAAGAATTATAACGATACCAGAAAAAGTTAAAAAAAGAAATATTTCAAGAGTAAACAATTTTTAAAATTTTAAAGCGACCTTAAAAAATAATAAATGTATATTGGCAACTACGTAATATGTAAAAAAAGATATACAGGCTTAAAATGCTAAACGAAACAAATAATGGCACTAAGTTATATAAATCTAAAACAAAAAAATTAAAACCTACGAATAGCATTAACTATCATCAAACTGATGAAAGCAAATTCTAAAAATACACACTAGTTATTGTAGAACAATAATATGTAAATATAACTTATTTGTAATGAATACATAAATAGGTATAAAGGCAATTATTTATGTGTAGCCAAAGCAACTTAAATATTTGAGGCTCTGTAAAGCACATAAGAATGGATTATCTATCATTAGGTGTTACCAAAGTTTTTCTCATGAAGAATCCTTTATAGTGCGCCTGCATTGAAACCACAAAAACATATTACTTAGTAAAAGAGACTCACTTCAGTATTTTCCAATACCTCGAGGACCATCGATAGGCATTGTATGCAGAACTTCATCTAGCAGTTGTAAAGCCCTATGGAGATGTACTTCAATCCAACAAGGTGTTTCTTTAATTGACTGCCGAGGATAATCGGGACCCCAACCCTTAACAAAACTCAGGCGCAAAATGCACAGACGTCTCAGATCGTCAACACCTATTCCTGTTGCTGCAGATAGACTTATTGCAGGTGCAATACCACCAACCGAATGGGGCCCTGGTATATGACCTGCCACAGCAGCAGCTTGAGCTGCAGCAGCTGCCTGAGCTGTAGCTGCTTGAGTTGTCATTTGGTGGTGACACTGTCTTAGATCGAACACCTGTAATGAAAAACGTATTTTCACACATTCAATGTACCTCTCAAATTATCATGCATTTGTAGAAAATTCTACGACAGAGTTAAAACAGCTACAAAAAAGTTATACTGCATAGTGATGGAGATCGCAAACAGTTCCATTCCAATATTTCCATAAATTGCGAATATTTCGAAAATTGTCGCCTGACAAAAAACGAATATTCGCGCGAATACAGGATTATTAAAATTCGACCCTCACCATTGGGATCTCGCTTATTGTAAGAGATAGAGATTCGGTTAAATTGCGGCAAAGCTACGAAATTTTATGCTGATTAATAATCTAACACAAAAATTGACCTACCTAGTTACTTTTGTTTCGTAGATATGAGCAAAAAACGAAAAAAATCGATTTTTACTTTCCCATACCTTCGGTATTAACAAACCAAACCAAAACACATCTTCAGAAGATTCAAACAATTCAAAACAAACTTCTCTGTATAATATTAAATGCCTCCTGGTTTATACGCAACAACCAAATTCATCGTGAAATAGGAGCACCATATATATTTGAAACAATTAAAACAAGATCAAAACGCTCTTTCGGAAATATTGAAAGGTGCCCAGCAACCGATTATTATGCTTTGGGAAAAAAGCATATACACAAAAGACTGAAACGAAAGTTACCTTAAGACATCTATTTATCTAACAACAAAGATAGTGACTAACTTAAACTTAAATGTTGCCCATATCTACGAATCAAAAGCAGCTACGTCAATTTTCTTTTTATATTATTAATCAGCACAAAATTCCGCAATTTAATCGAATCTCTATCTCTTATAATAAGCGAGATCACAATGGTGAAGAGTCAAATTTGAATAACCTTGTATTAACATTTCTTACCAAAAATCAAAATCCTAAAACTCGGCGGCAATTGGTATACAAATTAGTTATGAGACAGACTGTTGAACATATTCAGAAGTTATTTATATAATTAATATTACGTTAATGTTTAGTTTCCAACTTAAATAATATAAATTTTATTTTATGCAACAATATGATATTACAATTTTAAACTACAATTTAATATTTTTATATGTAAAAATAATATAAAACCTTGTCTGAAAAAAAAACAAAATTTCTGAAAGTTTCCAGAAATTTACAAAATATTCCCAACGTTAACAAATTTCGGAAATTGTACATCACTAATTCTGTACACAATTTCAAGCACTATAAATCCATAAAGTTTAAAAACATAATTTTTAATATTGCGGTAATTACGGTAGTAATAGAGGAAAAACTGTTTTGCAAACCATTTGAAAATATCCTTTATGTAATTATAACACTGAAAATTATTTATCATACTGGCAATTTCAGAAAAACGTTTTTTAAATTCTTAAAGCTTACAAATTGTATCAAGAAATATAACCATTAAATTTTAGTTTTTAAAAATTGAAATTTTGATTGTAAAAAATTTGTAGGTGTTACAATCGAGTTACAACAACCTTGAACAAATTATTGTGTAGATGGTTGTTTAACTGGGGTATTGGAAGGGGACCGGGTAAAAAATGAGAATTAATTATATATTACTGAAATACAAAATATGCATATTTCTATTAACAAAATTATGCATCCATTACTTCCATAAGTCTGTTACTATTACATAACTCTATTTAAAATTATAAATACAAAAGCAAGTTTGATTGATTGATTGATTGATTTTAAGCAGGGTTATAGTTAGGTTAATGAGCCCGATTTGCACTTCGACTCTGTGGTCTTTTGTGCCCCCCTGATCCTTTGTTTAAAGTAGTCCTGTGCCCTCAACGAGTTGCAGGATATTTCTTACAAGGTGCTTGTGTGTGAAGGTTGCTTCATCCGGAGCTCCCCCGAAAAGCTGCTGTCTCTTGCGGTAGAGCGCTGGACAGTCAAAGATTATGTGTGAGGCTGTTTCCTCCTCTTCTTCACATAGTCTGCAGAGTGTGTCTCCTCTGTGTACACCTATTTTTTGGAGGTGTTTTTTCAGGTGGCAGTGTCCTGTAACAAGTCCCACCAACCTTCTGATCTGAGTTCGTCCTAAGTGGAGTACGTCAGTTGTTAGTCTGGAGGAAGGTGTCCTAATTATTGCCTTTCCCAGTGTTTGTCCCTGTGTATCCTCCCAAACGTGGGTGTTAAACGAAAGACATAAAAGTAGACTACAAGCAACAGAGATGAGATATTTGAGAAAGGTAATAGGAGTGAGAATAAAGGACAGAATCAGAAACAGTGAGATCAGAGAAAGGCTAGGAACAAGAGGGTGTGAAACGTGGGTGTTAAACGAAAGACATACAAGTAGACTACAAGCAACAGAGATGAGATATTTGAGGAAGGTACTAGGAGTGAGAATAAAGGACAGAATCAGAAACAGTGAGATCAGAGAAAGGCTAGGAACAAGAGACCTTAACAAAATAAGAGAGCAACGACAACTACAATGGTGGGTCACCTAATAAGAATGAACCCGGAGAAAACAACAAAAACAATATGGCAGATGAAGTTAAGTGGAAAGAAACCCAGAGGACGACCATAGTTCACTGGGAATGAACAGATAGCTAAAATACTACAAAATAAAGACCTATCTTGGACACAAGCGACAGAGATTGCCAGAAACAGACCTAAATGGAGGGAAATAACAAAGAAATAAGACAAGAAAACCTCTAAACCTGAATTAAGGTAGAAAAAGGATCGATTAAGAAGAAGAAGTTGTAGAGATGTCTCCAACAACTCTAATTTGCTCGCATTTGAATGATTTTATAACAAAAAATGAAATCGAGTGGTCAAAGTATAAGGGGATTGATTACCACTGATGGGGTTTTGCAATGTCAGGCAGATTTAATGAACTGCTCTTCTTAAAGTTGTCGCACCTGCAGTAGTCTGGCTGATTGTTATATACACAGGAAATCATTAGATGCCAAAAAACTTTGAAGAATGCATTGGATAAAGTGATGGCTAGTAAACATACACGACTTCCTTAACATGCAGAAGTAAATTTGAATTGTGGTGAAATAGTCTCAACACAATGCTTTCATAGAAACCTCCAATGAATTTTGTCCGGTGAACTTTGACTTTAAAAAACTGTTTCAGGAATTACTTTCCTTGTCCTGATACTGGTAACAACTGGATCAGAGATCCATTTAATACTGATGTTACTCAAGCTAAAAAATTAAATTCATTTTAGGAAGGTAGTCTTGTTGACCTATTATGTGACACATTTTTGAAACTACGTTTCAATCAAACTAATCTCACACATTTTTGGTTGCATCTCAGACTTGATTACACCCAACTTGCAAATAAATCATCAAAACATTTGATTCCATTTTGCACATATATAATAGACCCGACACTGTCAACGGAGTATAGGTCGCTCATTGACGTGAGCTCTTCTGATCCGGTATTCGCGTGGGATCAGTCCGCTTGTTCCCTGCTTTCTGTTTATCTTCTACAGGTTGTTGTGTGACTGTGCTTTCTTTGTTATTTTTCTCCATTCCTTTCTGTTTTTTATTAATACTCTCCAGTTAGTTATCTTCATGTCTTGTATATCTTTCATCACTTGGTCTTGCCACCTGATCTTTGGTCTTCCTCTTAGTCGGTTTTCCATAGGTCTCCAGGTTAGTATTTTCCTTATTAGTTCATCGTGTTCCTTTCTTTGGGTGTGTCCGAACCATCTAAGTCTTTGTGCCTTTACAAATCTAACTATGTCTTCACCTTCCAATATGTTTCTCACTTCAAAGTTCATAAGTTGTCTGAGTTCTCCATCCGGCACCTCCGTTGGCCCGTGTATCCTTATTATTTTCCTTTCCAGTATTCTCATCCTTTCTTCATCCTTTCTGGACAAGCACATTGTTTCTGCCGAGTAGGTTATGACTGGTCTTATCGCTGTTTTATATATTTTTAACTTTGTTTCTTTGCTAAGATTTCTGTCTTTCAAGAACTTCTGATATTTCCAATATACTTTGTTTCCTGCTTTTATTCTTTCTGTTATTTCTGGGCTCCTCTCATTGTTTCCGTCTACCATTACTCCCAAGTATTTGAAGTATTCTACTCTTTGGAAGCTATATCTTCCTACCTTCATTTCCGCTAGATTTCCTCTTCCTCTTCTTGTGCTCTCCATGTATTTTGTTTTTTCTTCGTTTATTTTTAAACCTCTGATTTCGGCTTCTCGTATGAGTTCCAGTACCTTTTGTTCTAGGTTTCTTTTGTCTCTTGCTATAAGCGCTAAGTCGTCAGCGTATCCAATTATTTGTGTAGAGCTGTGCGTTATCGTGTTATTTCCCCACTTGGCTATGGCTCCTTCTAGCGCTATATTAAATAGAGTAGCTGAGAGTCCATCTCCTTGTCTCACTCCCACTTCTATATTAATTTCGTTTGTGTTACCTTCATTTGTCGTTATTTTTGCAGTAGAATTCGCCATTGTCATTCTTGTCAGTCTAATTATCTTTCCTGGTATTTGCATGTTTTTCATTTCTCTCAATAGTTGCTGTCTGTTAATGGAATCGAAAGCTTGTTGGAAGTCTATGAAGAGGATGTATATTTCAATGTCATGTTCATAGCATTTTTCTATTATTTGTGTTAACGTGTGGATTGCATCTACCGTTGATCTTCCTTGCCTAAATCCCTGTTGGTACTGCCCTAGCTTTTGTTCGGTGTATTTAGTCAGTCGGTTTCTTATTATTGTGGTTAGGATTTTGTATGTAGTGTTCAATAATACAATTGCTCTATAATTGTTGCATTTCGTTGCATCTATTAGGTTATATATTCGTGTTAGTATCTCCTCTCCTCCATTAATTATTAGTTCATTACTTATCTCGTCTGGCCCTGCGGCTTTCCTTAATTTCAGTTGTTTAACTACTTCTGAAAATTCTTCGTATGTAGGGGTGTCTACTTCATTGTCTCTTTCGTCGTTTAGTTCTTCATCTGCTTTTTCTGTTGTGTCTTTATATAAGTCTGTGTAGTGTGTCTCCCAATCTCTTTTACTTATTTTTGCTGTTGTTGATTTTTTTGTGCTAAACTGTCTTATATACTCGAAAAGTTTCCTGTTATCTTTATTGCTTACTTCCAGTATCTGCATTTTGTCGGTGATCCAGGCTGATTTCTTCTTTTTGTATAGTTTTGCTGCTTCTTGTTTAACTTTTTTATATTCATTTAATTCTTGGGCTCGTCCTGTCTCTATCCATTTCTTCCTTGCTTCACTTTTTGCGTCGTTCTTGGTTTGGCACTCTTCGTCAAACCATTCTTTCAATACTTTGTTACCCTTTTGTCCTATCGTTTTTTCTGCTGCATTAATAATACTTGTTTTTATGTTAGACCATTCATTTTCAATGTTGTCTTCTTGCGTAGTTAGTGTGCTTTCTATCTCTTCGCGGAATTTTGTTTTTGTTTCTATGTCGCTCAGCTTTCTTATATTCCAGTTTCTTCTTTTTTCCTTTGTCTTCGTATTTTTAATTATTTTCATTTTAAACTTCATTATTACTAGTATGTGGTCTGTATCAGCATTTGCACCTCTGTAGGATCTTACGTCGTGTATTAATTTCATCCACTTTTTTGAGATTAGTACATGGTCGATTTGATTGCCGTCGGTTCTACCAGGGATCATCCAAGTGATTTTGTGTTGTAGTCTGTGTTTAAATTTTGTGCTAATTATAAATGACTTCATTGATGAGGCTAGGTTGCACAACTTTGCGCCGTTGTTATTTGTGTTTTCGTGTATTGTCTGTTTTCCTGCTACGTCCCTGTTATATTCTTCTTTGCCTATCTTCGCGTTGAAGTCTCCGATTACTATAAGTATATCATTTCTGTGTACGTCCTCGCATGTTTGTTCTAATTTTTCGTAGAATCCTATCTTTTCGTCTTCATCTGTCTCTTCAGTTGGTGCGTAGCAGTTTATCATCGATATATTGGCTTGCTTGTTTTCTAGTCTTAAGTAGCATATCCTCCCATTAATTGCTCTAAATTGTATTATTCTTTTCCTTGTTTCCTCATTGACCATAAATGCTGTTCCGTTTCTCCCTTGTTTCTTTTCCCCTGAATAGTATAGCGTGAAATGTTTCTTCTCAATCATTCCCTCATTTTTCCATCTTATTTCTTGAAGCATGCTTATTTTATACTTTTTCATTTCTTCTGCTATTTCCTGCATTTTGCCTATTGGTAACATTGTCTTTACATTCCACGTTCCGATATTCATTATGTTTTCTCTACTCTTACTTCTTGCTTGATCTTGTTTAATTTTTTTTCCTTTTTTGATATTTGTCTTTTGTATTTCCATTTCCATCAACCATTCCATTGCTTTTTTGTTGTCCGTGTGTCCGTCCTTTTATATCGGACCATTCCTATTTAATTCCATTCACTTCCAGTTTGCGATAGCCTACTCTTGTGTTTTTTCCTCTGTTTTTCTCTTCCTGTGCTACTCTCCTAATTGCAAGTTGTATTCTGCGTTCTTCTTTGGTGAGGTCGCTGTCGATGTAGATGTTTTTTGTTAATTGTTTCTTGTTTTTTAGTATTTCACATTTTACAATTGTAATTTTTGCATCTTTCGTTCCAACATTGTACGCTTCTTCCACCTTAATTATCATTCCTACCTCTTTTTGTATGAAATTTGCAACTTTTTGTTTTAGATCTTGCGGTCCAGTCTGTTCTTCTTCGAAGTCTTTTCCTTTGATTACAATATTGTTTCTTCTCTTTTCTTTCTCTTGTTTCTCTAGCTTGTTCTCGATGTTGTTAATCTTCCTTTCAAATTCTTCTTTTTCTTTCTTCCAGACCTTTGCTTTTTCTTCCCATTCCCTTTTCACATTTTGCAGTTCTTCTTTCATCATCTCCGTGAACTCGTTTTTCATCTCCGTCAGTTTTACGCTGAAATCATTTTTTATCTCCTCCTTTATTTCCTCCAGTTTATTCATAATCCCTTCCATCTCTTCTGATTCTTCTTCTTTTGTCCATTTTTTTTCCTCCTTCTGCTCTTTGCTTTTGAGGGCTTCTTACTATTTTCGCGCTTTTTTTAAAAGTTTTTATGTATTCCAGCTCCCACTTTTCGAAATCTTTCGGGTCCTCTTCTCTTTTTCGTTTTAAGAGTTTTTTTTCACTTTGAACACTATTTGCCCTTGCTCTACCACTCTTTTCAACTACTTTATTGTTCATATGTTTTCCGTTTGTTTACGCTTATTAGTTACACTCGCACATCTATTTTCTCGTTTTTGGGGTCATCTAGCTTTCCATTTCACGCTCACTTCGATGGCTTTTCACTCGTGTGTGTATATGAGCATCGCGGCGTTTCTTCTGTCTTTTCACTCGTGTGTATTTTCAAATTTCGCGGGCGATTTCACTTTTGAAAGTTGGCTGACTGTAGGCACCTCCTTGTTTGCGTCTCGCGTTATCGCCTACCTTGTTGACCGATATTCGCCTTTACGGTATCAGCGCTTTCCGCTTTTCTTTCAATTTTCCTATTCTTCCTCGTTTTAAACGGCCTTATTTAATTTTCCGTACATAGATCGTTCACTAAACCACTTTATTCTGCTTTCTGATCACTTTTCTATTTAGCTGTGCTATCACAATCTAGTTAATTTTCACTGTTTACACTGACACCACTTCACTTTACTTCAACCTTCAACCCGACTCTTTTGCACATACATATACAATATACATATTCATTGGCTTTCTCCTTCAAATCAAAATACAGAAACCGATTGAATGTAGAATCAGACCTAAAAATAAAACGTTCCACCATTGGACCAAACACTGCAGTGACTTCCAACAACATCATCCTTCGCATAGTAAAAGTTTATTGTAAGTTATGTAGCTGTCGTATGTAAGTAACAAAAATATTTTTGTAATGCCACTGAATAAATTAACCTTTTCACGTACATGGAATTTTAAAGTAGAATGAAACCGAATGTCCTCAAACTACAAAAGTTAAAGAACCGCTGGTGTAGACCCCTTCAAGCACTATAAGTGCATAAGTTTATAAATAACATACTTTTGTAATTACATAAATAGGGAAAAAACCGTTTTGTAAACCATCTTATAGATGGACATCATAGAACTTAAAAAAACACTTACCTTTATATAAGCAGAAGGATAAATTTTGTGAACAGCATCTCCTGGTGCTCGTCCTGCTTCTCTATCAAGATAATAGCTCTGAACGAAGACCGAGTGGTCACTCAAACAGCGTAACCACACATCACCTTCTCCTCTCAAGTCCAGCTGTACACCTTTGCCGATGTGTAGTCTGTAACAAACCCGTTTTGTAATATACTAAAAAACCACAACGCAAAACCATTATTTTACCTGGCTCTTTCGCTCTGTTCTGTTCTATGAACATTACTAAGTGCTCCAAGGCAGAAACGATTACCACCCGAGGGATCAACATAGCCGTCAATCGTAACATTTGGACAACTTGAAGGTACTTTGAATGTTTCTCCTACTTGTGTATCCAATTCAAAATAGGCAACGGAGCACCAATACTCAGGTGCTGGTTGGGTCGACAGCAATCCACCCGTGATGGTTACATCATTTCCAAGTTGGCTGTTGTGGCTCCCTAAGATAAATAACCTTTACATAATATAAATATATGTTTATATATGAGAACATACAATACGTAGTATGATGATTTCTATTGTCTGGAGGCTGCATAGACTGTGTGTATGTCAAAGTGTTGGAGCCAGTCCAAGTGCCCTGTGCACCTGTGTAATTTTGACCTATGCTAGCTGATGGTTGTGAACCCACCACTTGCCCGTTATTTCCTGATGCACCTGTGTTTGCACCTGAATTGCTGAAGCCATTTTGGTGCAGATGAGGTGAAACAGGTGAACTATTGCCTCCTGTAAATTGTACAACAGATGCATGTTAAACATGGTTATACAGGGTGATTTCGGGAACCGGGCCACTATTGCCAACTGTTTTATTTGTAAAGATACAAAGTTGGTTAAATCAGGAAAAACGTGTAACTTTTTCTTCTGGCTATGACAGTGAAAACGAAAAAACAGTTGCCTTTTCGAGTTATTTGTTAAAATGACTTTTTTTTAAACGGAACGCCCTGTATTTCTTTATATTTTTGAACTGCAAATTTTATTCTCTTTAAAACAGTATAAGGTCAAACTATGGTGAAATTAACAAATAAAGCCATATTTTAACTTTTAATGGTTTAATAACATAATCGTAACGGCCGTGAAACAAAAGCTATATGTTTTATAATGTAGGTCAAAATATCATTAAATTAATATGTATAAGAGTAATTATTATAGTAACTGCTTTTATTGGGCACTATCATTATCTAGACAGGCATATTTTAACTTTTAATACTTTAATAACATCATTGCAACAGCCGTGAAACGAAAGGTAGAATTCGCTTGTTTTATTGTTTCTATTTTGACATTTAGCAGTTGTGCTAATTTTATTTAACAGATAAGATGTACGTTGGCCCCCACGGTCACCTGACATGAATCGCTAGATTTTCTTCTTTGGGGATATCTACAGGATAATATTTATTGAGACAGATACAACAGTGTAGAGATTTAGTCGCATTCATTATAAATGCATTGTAAACATTGCCCACGGAATGCTACGAGCTTCGAATACTGTAGTTCAAGAATTTACTGCTGTCTAGATAATGATAGTGCCCAATTTGAACAGTTACTATAATAATTACTCTTATACATATTAATTTAATGAAATGTTGGCTTATACCATAAAACAAGTAGCTTTTGTTTCACGGCTGTTACGATTTATGTTATTAAACCATTAAAAGTTAAAATATGGCGTTATTTGTTAGTTTAATCATAGTTTGACCTTATACTTTTTTAAAGAGAATAAAATTTGCAATTCAAAAATATAAAAAAATACAGGGCGTTCCGTTTAAAAAAAAGTCATTTTAACAAATAACTCGAAAAGGCGATGTGCAATTGTTTTTTCGTTTTCACCATCATAGCCAAAAGAAAAAGTTACACGTTTTTCCTAATTTAACCAACTTCGTATCTTTAAAAATAAAACAGTTGGCAATAGTGGCCCGGTTCCCAAAATCACGCTGCAGATATAGGGTGTGTATAAATTGGCGAAAGAACTACACGTGGCAATGTTAGTCATAAAATTCTGAGTCAAAAATCTTAATACCGAAATGTTGGACAATGCTTCCTCTGTCCTCAGGAACTATTTTAAAGGAACGTATATTTGACAACATTGGATCCACACACCACAGGTGTTTTGTTATAATGCACGGTAACTAAGGATGTCCGTTACATCGCAATACTCCGTGAATGTTTTACAATGCTGCCATATGTATTTTTTTACAATAATAAGTTAACGAAGAAATGTTTAAAACACGCTTTTGGGGCTGAAAAACAACAGCTATGAAAAAATATGTATTACAATTCTTATTTCTTCTAATTTGCAGCTCTTTTTGTCAACAGATAATGAATTAAAACACTTATTAAAAGACTTCATTTTCAAACTTTGGAGATCCCATGCATATCCAGGAAGCATGGTACAATATTTTGGTATTAAGATTTTCGACTCAGAATTTTATGACCAACATCGCCACGTGTAGTTCTTTCGCCAATTTATACACACCCTGTATATATACAGGATGTATCAAATTGTGTGTTAACTATGGGGAGCTCGCTTATTTGAAGAGATACGACAATGGTTAAATTAGAGAAAAGTTGTGGAATTTTATGCCCACTAATAATCTAAAAAGATATTAGACCTATCTTGCTTAGTTTCTTAAAGAACTGGAAAAAACTGAAATTTCGGATTTTTTGTTTTTGGCTATAACTAATTTATCATTTATGTTACATATTTCTAGTTAACGCATTATTAGAACACTTTTTCATGCTGAATCTAAATTTTTTATCAGATTTGGTATAACTGTTACCATTGCTCATTTTCGACTGTCAACTTTTTTTTTTCTTATGGTCGGCATTTTAAATTTTTTGGTATTTGAATAGAGTTTTTAATTCTGATTTCAACGATGTGTCACACTTTCCATTTTGTTTAAGTTTTAAACATTTTATTACAAAAAATAAAAATTTCATAAGAGTACCATGGAAAAACCACGTCATTTATTTTGAAAAATATCTAGTAAGCCATGAACTGATGGAAGTAAAACAAAACACTACTTTTATTTACTTTGGCCTGATACATTAGGTACGCGAAAATTTCAGGAAACTTTGGTTTAAACGTAGGCAGCAGGTTATGTTATTTTTTACATGTCACCCTGTATGTTAAATATTTTTCAAAAAATAAAGATTTGAAATGTAGAATTGCGATAATTTAATTTATGATATTTCTTTAAATTTTTAATCAATGAATGTCGTCGTAAAGTTCCTACCATAGAATGCTAGTATAAAGATAAAGGTAAAGGATAGGTAAATTTGGAAAATCGTCGTTATCTATAAATATTTTTAAATCGCAAATGAATTTTTAATTTGGTTTTATCTAGGTAAAAAAAAGTAATTGTTTATTTAACCAAACCTTTGAAACTGTTTAAATTTCCAACCTCTGTGTTATGTTTAAAAAGAAAACAAATTGCTTAAAAACAGATTTAAAACAATTTACAGCTAAGCTTCAAGAAATACACCTAGATTTTTTTTGAAAATTCTGGTTCAAACCATTTTATTTGCTGCAACAGTTTTAAGAAAA
Source organism: Ctenicera cuprea (assembly GCA_958336395.1). Taxonomy (NCBI): domain Eukaryota; kingdom Metazoa; phylum Arthropoda; class Insecta; order Coleoptera; family Elateridae; genus Ctenicera; species Ctenicera cuprea. The sequence continues at coordinate 16,250 of CATVIB010000381.1, forward strand.
ATATTGCAATACACGCATGTGGTAATGTAATGCAACACTAAAGTATTATTAATAAGAGAAATATAAGAAGTACCTTCTATGTGTTTTTAAAGAACTAATAATTACTTTAAATAGAATATTTCTTATATTTCTTAAAGCTATTTGATATTTTTCAACAATTTTTTCTATACCTAAAATTCTAAATAACGTTCCTGTAAAAATATTGCAATAGTATACCTAAAAAATAATATTCGTCAATATTTTTATTTTTATACCTATACATAGATATTAAAAGTATAAAATTATTCCCAACAAAAAAGTCTTAAGTTCCTAAAATGCCAACGAATGTTTTAATGGTTTCACGGCGACTTCAGGATCGTGAATCAGAAGTGCTCATAACGTCTTAGAAATGCACTCAGAGCGGATTATAAGGCTTTAGGACGATGAAAGGAAGTCGGTAAGTTCGTATAATGCTTTATGTCACAATAACAGCTGATTTAATTTTAATTTGTGTGCGATTTAGTAAGTGCGTACACCATTTTGCATTCTATTGATGTGCTAAATTGTTTGAGTGCTGGGTTTGGTTTGTGAAGTGTTATAATAATTTTAAAATCATGAATTTGGATTGGATGTCTGTAACACCCCCCAGCGAGATCACCTTACAGAAGCCCTAAAATTTGGTTAGATTTGGCAACTACCTAGATATTATAGATTCTGCAAGTGATTTAAGTCGAGCGTTTAAACTCAAGATATTTAACCACCCATGTATGTAGTAAAATAAGAATAATTTTTCAGGAGCAAGAAATTCTATTTAAAATAATTTGTTTCAAAGTCAAATGTTTTGTAGATGCTGAGTAGTGGTTAGGATATCTACAACAACAGCCAAATTTATCAGAAAAGCATGAAACGTTTTTTATGAAAGTAGAAGAAGGGCCACAAAGTTTCAACACCCCCTTGTTAGAGGATACAAAGTAATGATGTTTAAAATTGTCACATTTGTGAATGACACAATGATTTCTGACTGTCAGGGAAAAGAGTATAAGAAAGAGAACAACTAAGATTTAGAAAAGAGGTTAACCTAAAACCATTATTTTAAATACACTTTAAAACTATTAATATCTCAACTTTTTGATATCCTGTACAGGGTGGCCCGAGGGGTAAACAGCGAGTGGAAGTAGGTGTACAAGGTAGTGGAAGTAGGTGTACAAGGTAGTGGAAGTACGGTGGAAGTAAGGTGGAAGGTGGAAGTATGTGGAAGTACGCTGAACTACGAGTGGAAGTAGGTGTACAAAGTTTTTAAGCACGGTTTCCCCTCGAGGTGGCCTGAATTCGTTGGCTTTGCAGGCTATCTTGGTTATTATCGCGTTTAAAAAAAAACAGACATGTTATAAACCAGTTGTTTGAGTATATTTCAATAGCGAAAACGGACCTGAGCTATCTTCTTTTGTTTTCAAGTTATGCGCCAAAATTGAATTTTTTCAAAAATATGACAGGGTTTTATATTTCAGTTATTTCAAAAGATATAAAGAAAAGTGTAAAGACACTTTTTACAGATATTTTTATAAAGATTTGAAATACCCAAACAAATGCTACAATTATTTATTTGTTTTTGAGTTGTAACACAAATTTATGTTTTTTTTTTAATGGAAACCATAGTTTGCTGTGACTTAATTAAAAAGGCATTTGTTTTGCGGTTCAGAAAATATACTTTGTTATATTTATTTCCAATACCAATCAATTTACAGCAACTTTTCTTGATTTTTGTGTTTTACTATTAAGTAAAACGTATTTTAGAATCTGTTGCAACAACTGAAGTCGGTAAAAACATTTTAAACAATTCTAAATTGTATTGAAAGTGGAGGAGGACAATTTGAGCATCCTTAAAGTTAACCATACCAATGTGTTTGTTATAAAACTGCTGTATTTCTTTGTTAAATGTTTTTGTATCTGTAGTTTAGTTTTTGTTGCTTTGTAGTTTACTTAAAACTAGATAATATTTCTTAAATTTGTTTATAAAATATTTATTGACCAGTTGTTTCTCCTGATTCTGAAAAATGTTTTAAACCCATACTCTACTTATTTAATAAAACAAAAATGTAGGGTATGAATTTAAATCATTTTTCAGAATCGGTAGAAACAATTGAAGTCAGTAAACAAATTTTAAACAAATTTGAGAAATATTATCTAGTTTTAAGTAAACAATACAAAATAACAAAAGCAATACCACAGAATTAACAAGTATTTCAGCAGTTCATAATAAACACATTAGCATTAATTTTAACGATGCTCAAACTGTTCTCCTCCACTTTCGTTGTTTCTATAGATTCTAAAAAATGTTTAAATCCATAGCCTCCTTATTAGTAAAACATATTAATAAAAGTTCTTTTAACTCAAACACAAATGCATGATTTTAACATCTGTTTATGTATTTAAAGTCTTTATAGAAATAGCTATAAAAAGTTTCCGTACACTGTCCTTTTATCTTTTGAAATAACTGAAATATGTCTTATATAATATTTTGAAAAAATTCATTTTTGACGCATAACTTGAAAAGAAAAGAAGATAGCTAAAGTCAGTTTGTGCTATCAAAATATACTGAAAAAGTTGGCCCATAACGTATCTATCATTTTTTTTCCTAACCGCGATAATAACTGAGATAGCCTGCAAATCCAACGAATTTAGGCCACCCGGTACATCCTCTATAACCTTTTTTAAAAATGTAGCTTGTCTCTTTGGTAACCCGACAATTCAAGACAAATTACAATAATCTAAATTTCTAAACTGCTGTTATAGGGTGCTCCCCAAAAATAAATTTGGTAATTAATTCAGCATCTCTTTTATCTTAAATTTCTTTTTATTTGAAATTCAATGTTGCCTTGACAGTTACACTACAATACCTACTGCCAAGGCAACTGTGACTTACAAAGGATTACAACTAAAAAAACTGGTTTGTTAAGTTGTCAAATTTTTTTGGAGCACCTTGTATTGCCTTAAAATTACCAAGATTTTTAAAATTGGCTTCAATCTTAAAAAATGTATCTAAATTACTAGTTTTCTGAACGTAAACTTTTTATGCAATCAATATACTTACTGTCTAAGTCACACCTAAGCAATTAATATAGATAGACAGTTCTAATTTTATAAACTATGCAAAAAAATTCTATAAAATATTGTTTCGCTTTAAAATCGCCGCTATTGGGTAGGTAGGCACAATCAATTGGTAACTTTAATACTACTAACTGACTTTGATCAGCTGTTCGTTTGAAGCTGTGACAAAACTAGGGTCATTCTATTTCTAACATTGTCGACTAACTTTCTTACTAATGTTGAATCAGGGTTTTTTTGTGTTCAAATACCGATGTAGCGGTTTGTTCATGTAATTTATAAAAATATTGGTTAGTGGTTTATTCCATAGTATTGTGTATTATTATTATATGTTCAGCATAATTTTGATAAAATAAATTGTCTTGTTTCCACGTTATGACGTCGCTATACACAAAAACATTTTTTTTTGAAAATGTTTAAACCCATTATTTTTAAATAATCCTCTGCTGTTTCATAAAGTCTTCCCTTATTGCTACCTTTATTATATATCTTCAGCGCTACAGGCCATTCACTCCGGGTTTTGGCTTACTCGTTATGCTCCGGAGGGTCTATTTTAACCACTACGCCCCCTCAGCTTACGCCAAACCCTTGGCATTACATTCACTTGTACATTTGCTCATCCATCTACACTTTTGAGGGAACTTCCAACCCCTCTAACGACAACCAAGGTATTAGCTTGACCGCCAGGACCGACTGTTTTACGTGCCCATCCGCCAGCACGAGGCGCCGTGTTTTGCAGCGTTTTACGCAGCTTTGGGACACCCATCCAACTACCGACCATGAAGAACATTGCTGCACTGCCGTGATCGCAAGTCAATGGCCATCCTACCCCCGCCAACCCGGGACCCAGACCTTTATTATATATACACTTAATTCTGATTTACAAATTATCTTATTTGTAATACATAGAGTTCTTAAAAGTTTTAATATTTCTTTAATTAAAATATATTTTGTGTATTGTGTTTTATTTAAATTTAAGGTTATGCTTTTTCGACTTGCTCTTTAGAAGTAATGTGCATTTTTATTAGAAATTCCTAAAACTGTAAGAATTAATTCTGAAACACTTTTTATTATGTAACGATTAATTTTGCTTTTGCTCTCTGCTTTTCCTACCGTACAATAAATAATTTAATAAATTGTATAAGTTATTAGGTATTTTAACTACAACTTATTATATTAGCATTTCTGCAGCTTTCCTTCTTAATGATTTACACGACCAATGTTCCCGCTCGTTGAAAAATTTTATTTGTAGAAAGGAACATCACAATTAATAATCTTTTATAACTTATAAGTATTTAGATAAGTGTGTTCTAGTTTTGTTCCATAAATTACCAGGTGATCGTAAAAAACATCTTTCAGAGCAGGCCATGACAGAAGTGTTAAAGTTGGCAATACTTAATATAAGCCAATTGTCAAATGTTGACAGCTGTAAAAATTTTTGGTTAGATAGTAAGTTAAATGTATCTAACCAAAATTTTTTACAACTGTCAACATTTGCCAATTGGCTTATATTAAGTATTTAACACTTAACTTAACTTTAACACTTCGGTCATAGCCTGCTCTGAAAGATGTTTTTTACAATCACCCGGTACTAGTATTTTTTAGTCATTTTACGAGTATAGTAGATGACACCTGTAATTAGATAATTAAAAATAAGTTTAGTAATTCATAATACACGTATTAGTTCTTGAACCATTCTCAAACAAGCTCAAGAATCTTGGTACAACAGTTTTTGGTTTAAAAAAGTTCTTCGGGGGATCTGATACACTCATTTAACCCTGCGTTAGTGCGGTGGCTAACTGGAACACCAGTAGTGCGGCGGGGTGTGTCAAACCCCATCAAATAATTTACTTATTATGCAAGCCTATTAAATAATAATTTTATGTTTGTGGTCAAGGCATGGAAGTAATAAATTAAATACATTATTTAATTGGTTTATTTGATATTAAACAAGCAAAAAACGAAATTAATACATAAAAAAATGAAAAGAATATAGATGTTTTTCGTAAACACAAGTACATATTGAAATTAATCGCTTTCCTCAATCTGGGATACACAAGCATTACACAAAGGCACAATATGTTCTCAACACAAAAAAACCGAACATGATTGACAACTATACTTCGTTTTGCGATCCTTTTTTCGGGGACATTCTGAGCAGCGCTGTGGTGTGTCAAGTCTGGGGCGTTTTGTTGGATTGTGAATTTCTTTGAAATTTGTAAGGCGTTTTATTGTTCCCCTAAGTTCTTTTTTTAGGTGAACATTTGATTCCCTTTGTTGTAAACCGTCACTTATCAAATCCAAAGCTAGTTTTTTTAGAAAAAGCCTACGCTTTACGTTGTTTAGGTTGTTCAAAGTATAAATTACTCGAGAGTTTATACCGGCAACATTTAGCAAAGTAAAAAATATGGTCAAGGGCCACCTCCTGCTGTTTCTTGACGTATTATAACTTGCGCAAAGCTGATCTACTGTATCTACACCTCCTTTAGTGCGATTGTATAGAGTGATAATTTCAGGTTTAGCTTGTTCCCCAGAGTCTGCATCTATAGTGGCATCATGGTGCATCGTACTAAACAAAATAACATTTCTACCCTTTTTTGGTACATATGATACAATGGTTATTTCTTTTCGAAAACCAAAAACGCTAGTGTGATTTTCGCGGCTGCTCGTTTGCACAAAGTTTGGGGGAATTTCCTTTTTGTTTTTTTTAACTGTTCCGACAATCGTTAGCTTACACTGATTTAGTAAATCGATTGCAAGTGGAAAACTTGTAAACCAGTTATCTATGGTTACATTTCTCCAAGTACCGGAAATTGGGGTAACTAGTCGCCTGACAACTTCTTGGGCCGAATAACTTAGCTCAAAAGGACCTGGTGGCTGTTTTCCCAGGTACACCTCCATTTTTGAAACGTAGTAGGTCTTGCTATCGGCCAAGGCAAAAATTTTTATCCCATACTTTGATGGCTTGTTGGGAAGATATTGCCTAAAAGAACATCTTCCCCGAAATGCTGGTAGCATTTCATCAATCGTTACATATTCGCACGGAGTGTAATTTTCAGTGCAATTACTAACAAACCTTTCAAAAAACACTCTAATTGGAGCAAATTTGTCCATAAGTTTTCTGTCGTCACGAGTATTTACATCATCAAACCTAAAGCTGGTTAGGAGAAAACGAAAGCGCTGAAGGCTCATTGTGGCACGAAAAATTTCAATCCCCGTACCATCTGTTTCCCATAAATCTTCGAGATTTTGTCGATTAGATTTAAAAATAGCAGCTAAATACAATAAACCTATCACAGCCTTTATTTCGCATTCATTTGTGTCTTTGGTACGACACGGTTCTTTATATTTGCCTTTTTGTTTTTGAATGTAGATGTTTGTGCAATCGACTAATATTTTTAGAAGATCTGGAGTAAAGAAGCAAGACCAGCATTCTAGTTCCGACTTGGCGTTTCTGCCATCATTTTTAGGGCCAGGTAAATGAGTAACAATATTATGTCGACGTGTACGAATATTACTAGGTTGTGGAACATTTTGTAACCACTTAGTTTGTTGATCCTTTCCGATAAAATACTTATTTTTAGATTGGGGTCTCACCGTTTCGCTACTTGTGCTATCTTCTGATTCTTCTTGCATCTCGTCAACTTCTTCGTCATCGGCACTCTCTTCGCTATCGGTATTATGATCGCTTTCTTCTAAAAAGTCTTCATCGGCCTCTTCGTCGTCATCGCTAAACTCGACATCATCTTCAACAATTGGATTGTCTTTCTCGGCTTCTAATTCGGCTTGAACTTCGTCCATGTACTTTTGTAAAATTTCTTGGCCTTTCTCATAATTTCCACACGCCATTTCTATCTTGCGCAACTGTGTATATAGTAGGATTTTAAAAAACACACAAAATAAAGTAAAAACTCACATTACCTTGCCTAAAAACGATAAAATAAAGCAGATTTGCACTAGCACAAAAGTTACGCGATTAGTGCGGCGGGGTGAGTGGCACCCCAGTGGCAGAATATTACTTATACAACAAGTTCAAGACACAGGCAAGACGAAACTGATGAAGCATTGGGTCGAGCCGAATGCCCTTGAAAGGTATACAAGCCTGTGAGACTCCCTCTACAAAAATGTTAAAAATATACACAAAAATATGGCGCAGGGGTTTACCACACCCCACCGCACTAACGCAGGGTTAAGGGTAAAAGGGGGATCTGATTATATATATGTCAAAAACAAAACATACCTATGGATTGAGGTATTGAATCCGTGGCACTTCGATCTGGTACCTGTCCAGTATTCTGTGTTGGGCTGAAGAACTGTCCTTGGTTATTATGGCTTTGTGAAGATACATGCAGAGGAGTTCCTGGACCTCCAGGAGGCTGTTGTGGTGGCAAAACGCTTGATGAGACTTGTGTTTGAGTAGGACCGGATAAGGTGTGTTGATGAATCGGCACCGACATAGAAGCTATAAAAAAGTATAGAAAGAGTATATTCAAATTGTAAATTGTAACAGCTAATTAATGCAATATTTCAAATGGGAACTACAAAAAAATCTTACGAAGAGGTAGATGCATGCGAGAAGGTAGCCAGTTTGTTCTGGAGCACGTTTCAGGTCCGCCTTCAAGCTTAGGAACTGTTGGAGGAGGTCCCAATATAGGCCGGTTTCCTGTATTATATAGAGTGGGATCTCCTGTTGTTGCAACGAAAAACAAACCATGCAGAACGTAATATAACTCAGGTAAAAAAAGCGTGGTAGTATTAACATAACTAAAATATAATATATATAAATATAAAAAATATACCAAAACTTGTGTTATTGAACAAAACACCTCTTTAACTTCAAGCCATATATAATAAAAAGCATTCACAAATAAAGAGTGCAGTTATTAAAGTTGCCTATTTGCGTATTTTGATACAGTGCAGGCTCCGAAATAATTTTTATACCAAAATCCATTTCACACCTTGGCAATCATTTTAAACCGCATTTTATTTCGCCTAAAATGCCTATTTCGCACTTTTAGTACCTATTTTCGACGTTAGTGCCTAAACGGCTTATTTTACATAATTTCAGCCTATAATTTGCCTATTTCATCAATTTTCTGCCAGAAAATTTGTTTAAAAAATCTGCAAATTCGTTAATTTTGTTTCCAACCAAATTTTCTGTATACTTGTCACAGGTATTGCTTCTTGGAATTGTCCTGAACAGGTAGCTAAGGAATGGACAGGCTGTGGCTCTTCTTTCAAAGGCTTATTCATTTAATCCTGCTTATGGCATTTAAAAGCAGTTGCGCTATTACAGTGGTAACAAGTAGAGGTATAAAGGTAGATATCAAAATGCCTAAAGAAAGAGCGAGTTTAAATTGCATGTTACGTCGATTAGTGGAAGGTAGTGAGTGTTTTACTACCGACGGCAAAGTAATTTATTGTCAAAATTGCGCGAAGGAGGTATGTTTTTATAAAGTTTATCCCTATGAAATGTTACATAATATCATATTTCTAAATAGGTCAAATTCTCAAAAAAGTATCATTTGGATCAGCACATAAAGACCGCGCTACATCAATCGAACAGCAATAAAAGGCGAAACAGTGTTCAGACCTTTTTAAACCAAAGTAGTTTCAATCCAGAAGTCGGTACCTTTTAACTTGATCTGTGCCAAGCGCTATTAGCTGCCAATATACCTTGGTATAAATTAGAAAGTAACAAGTTCCGCGAATTTCTCGAAAAATATACAAAAAATCATATACCTCATGAATCCACACTGCGAAAAAACTATCTAGATATATGCTACAAACAAAAAATCGATTTTATTCGTACAGAAATAGCTACTAGTAATATTTGGGCTGCTGTGGATGAAACTACAGACGCGAATGGGCGGGCAATTGCAAATATGGTAGTGGGAAAATTAGATTCAAATGAACCTGGTTCATCGCATTTGCTTTGCAGTAAACCTCTGGAGAGAACAAACAACAATACAGTGTCTCGTTTCATTAACGATTGTTTTCGATTTCTTTGGCCCGAAGGACGAAGTGATGGAAAAGTAAGATTGCTTTTAACATGACAGTGTTGCCTATATGTTAAAAGCTGGAAGGAATATGAATGTTTTCTATCCGGTTATGTTACATTGCACATGTCTTGCTCATGCTGCAAATTTAGTCGCAGAAACTGTCCGCGAGAGCTACCCTAACAAAATTACATTAAAAATAAAAAAAGTTTTTCTAAAAGCCTCTCTTCGAAGAGAAATTTATGCAGAAATGTGCCCCAATACCAAACTACCACCAGAGCCTGTTCTAACAAGATGGGGGACATGGATAGAAGCCGCAGTGTTTTACCAAGAAAATTTTCAAGGTGTTAAAAACGTCATTGATAAATTAGATTCGAGTACTGCTGACCGCATAAAAAAAGCCCAAGAAGCATTTAGCAGTTCCACTGTTGAGACGAATTTAGCATACGTTGTTGCTATACCATTTTAAAATTATTTTAATTACCATAAAAGAGTTAGAAGTAAAGGGGGAAACACTATATTCTATTAGTAAAATTCAAAAATTGCAAGAACAATTAAAGGCAGCTCCAGGAAAAACTGCAAAAATTGTTGCTGCAAGACTAGATGCTCTTTTATTGAAAAATCCAGGATATTCAGATTTACTGCAAATTGGTAAAGCCTTATCTGGTGATTCTAACATAACACCAAATAAAGTTGGAATTTCGGATGTTCCGAATTTTAAGTATGCTCCTGTAACTTCCTGTGATGTGGAGCGGTCATTTTCCGCATACGAACAAATTTTGACGAACAACAGAAGTTTTACACCAGAAAATTTAGAAAAAGTTCTAATTTGTTATGTTTAACTTTTATTTATTTATGTAGTATTTTTAAGTTTGTACAAATATAGTATGTTTCCAAATATCCAGATTGTTTTAATAGGATTATTTTAATATGAGTATCAAACACCCATTTTCAATTTTTTGTTAAAATATAAATATTTGGTGCCTACATTTAAATTTCTTTGCGCCTGTTTCGCTGCCTATTTCAAATGTTCAGTGCCTATAATCTAAATTTTAGGTGCCTATTTGCCTGCCTATTTTGAGAGTTTTTAGTGGCTAAAAATCCAGGCCTTACCCATAAGTGACTAACCTGCAATAACTTTTAATTTTCTACATACACAGTGATTTTTATTTAAAATTTCTTTTAATTATAAATTAACTTTATTATTCTTTGTAGAGATATAAAGAAAATTCATTTGAAATAGTAACTTACAATATTATTTTTACACTCATAGTTCTTATTTGGTAAAGATTAATTTTTACAAAATTGCCAGTAGAAGTCCAAAAGTATGTTTGGTGGGGAATTCTACATAATAAAAAAAATAAAATTCTAGAGCCCATTTTTTGGGATGAAATTTATACCACCATGCAACACACATATTTTGACGTTTCAAAACATTTTATTACTTTCCCTGGTTGACGTCACATTAGGAAATCATTTAAATATGTATTATTAGCATCATAAGTGTTTAGTGCATGCAACTGTACTAGTACGAGACTGCTTTATTACACATTTTAAAAATAGAGTTAATGTTATGGACCAGTACACTGCCCTGTGAGAGTTCCCAATTTATCTCTGCTTGATTATTTTCTTGTGGGGATATTTAACCACAAAACTGTATAAACACAATTTTAGAGACAATGGTGCTCATCAGCCAGATATAGTTCCCCTCTGTAACTGCGAGCAACAAAAGCGCTTAAGGTGTGCCACAAATAACATCAACATAAACAATGTGTAAGATGACACAACAGACATCTACAGCACAGCGGGAAATTCAATATTACGCCTTAAGTGCTTGCATTTACAGACAGGCACTATACCTGGCTGACAAGTCCTAACAAAGTAACAATTTTAATTTCTGAAATGCTTCTACATTTCTGCACAATCTATTTAAAAAATAAATTGCTTATTAACCATGGTATGTAACATAATAAATTCATCTCAGTTAACCAAGTACTTACCAGTAGGTGGTGGCTGTAGACTGGCGAGAAAATTTTGTTGGGGTGGATGATGTTGAATGGTTTGCGACACCCCAACTCCCATTTCGCCGTCAACCTCCATGCTACCTCCTGGAACAGGTGCTCCAGCACTGTACTCATCTTTCACCAATCTTGAAGGGCCGGACTGCAGGGTCAAGCCTGAGAGATCAATTCCTGGAGATACAACTCGTTCATAATGGTACGGGTTGACGCACACAGAGTCGCACTTTAAGTCAAACGCAAACTGACAGTACTTTACATGTTTTAGTTCATTTTTATGTAAATCCGGCCACCTCCAAATTCGAGCATAAATCACATGCGGAAAGCCTTTACGTCCTGCTACCTGTAATGCAACAAATGTAAACAAAGAAAATATCAGTATATTTCAGTGTACCTGTAAACGTCCATCGAGTGTTCTTTGAATGGTAACACACTTGCTAGGGTGAGCACCATTTGTTGTAATAGCAGTGATGAGTGAATCGAGTTCATCTCTTTTCTCCTTCAATTTTTTCACAAGCGACTCGATAGCTCGTTTGGCAAATCCTTCATTTTCTCCACCTTGTCGATGGCACATCAAGCTGTGTACAATACTGAGGCAAGCATCAGCAGATGTAGGGGCATTCGTAGCTAGCCCTGACATTTCTTGCATCACTGAAAACCGAAAACAGTAAAATGACATAACCTAACTTTTGATTAGTGTACTGAAATCGGTAAAACTTGAATTATTTCTAGCTGTTTCTTATGGCTCAGCTACTTACAATTGCAATATTAACACTATTTATTAACAACCGCAACGTGCATCTTCTGCCACCCTCGAAATGTCACTCTAATCAATAATAGCATATAATAGGTTGCTTTATTTCTATATGACAATTTAGGGATACCCGCTACCAAAGAAATGGCTGGTCGAATATAAATTCCCTGCCGGTGCCGGTGGACTAGTGGTTACCTAAGAGCATTAGCACAATATTTTCGATTTTGATTTAGGATCGCGAGCAGGGCCGATTTTAGACATTTGTGGGCCGCCGGGCCCTAGACAAAAGGGTCAAACACGGCCCCTAAATATAGGTTTAATGGTGGCATGATTTTAAATAATAGCGCCGCCCATTTCACTATAGCACCAAACGTTTATTTCGTTGTTTGTTGTTTCCCAAAACTAAATTTTGGAAATTTAAGCAGGCAATCTGAGAGAAAAACTTAAGGCAAATCGATAACTTTTTACCGAATTTTCTAGCTTTAAAATGGCGGCCGCTACATCTTTTAGAAAATCTGGACTTGAACGCTGATTTACTTAAAAAGTAATTGTCTGATCTGAATCAGCTACAACTGGTTTGAGAGCCCCTCGTGGGTAGTATACGATAAAGTAAAATTAATTTTAAAAAATCTAAAAACGATCGCAATGGCGGTGCTTCCAAATTTTAAAAATTTTGAAAAAAATATATTTCATAAACTGCCTTAGCGATTTTTACTTTCCTATACTTTCAGTATAGGGAAGTATTGTTTTCATGCAAAATTTCAAAATCGAGATTTTGACGGAAATACATGTTTTGGGCTTCCAGGATCCTAAAAAAGTGGTTTTTAAAAAATGTCTGTCTGTGGGTGTGTGTGTGTGTCTGTCTGTGGGTAACGCTCATATCTCCGGAACTGCTGGACCGATTTCGATGTGCTTTGGAATGAGGAGGTATATCAAAAATTCACCGACAAAATAAGCTTTTAAAAAGAATCCGAAACCGGAAGCGGAAGTTAGACATGTTTTTTTGGTAGCATTTTTTTCAGAAACGGAATTTTGGAAATTTTAATAGTGGAGATTAAAGAAGGCCTTAGGACAAATCAAACGATTTTTTACCGAACTCTCTAGCTTCAACATGGCGGCCGCTACGAATTTTTGAAAATTTCGACTTTAACGCCCATTTACTCAAAAACCAGTTATCTGATTGGAATCAACTACATCTTGTTTGTTAGCCCTTCAAGGGTACTATACCATGAAATATCATTAATTTTGAAAATATAAAAACGATGGCAATGACATCACTCCAAAATTTTGGAATTTTTCAAAAAAAAATTTCTCAAAAACTGCCCACACGTTTTTGTTTAAACTTTTTAAGCTGATAGAGATAGGCATCTGCTACAATTTTATTTTTTGATCATTTCTATAATTTCACTGTGACGCCTTCTATGAATTTTTGAAAATTGAAAATTGGTACCCTTTTATTTATTTAACGGGGGGCAATAAAATATTTCTGTTAAAGCAATATAGCTCATCATTGACAGCAAAATCCGAATATCATAATATTTTTGCGATAATTTCATATTTAGGGGGGCTACTGTTCCCCCTCCCCCCAAATTTTTTCGATAAAAAATTAAAAATTTGGTTTTTTGTTTTGTTTTCTCTAGGAGAATCTTTTTACAAAAAATCAAAAAATCGAATTTTTTGCCCCTTAATAATCTTTTTGTCCTTAGAAGAATTTCACATACTTTCTAGAGTTCTGAACGTTCTATGCATTTCTATTGCGCACGCATTCAATAGCCACTTATTTAACAATAACGGGTAGCTCCGGAATAGCATGGTTGGATATGCAGGTGTGTTCGAGTGTACTGCCGTTTTACTACATAAGTAGTTGTGGGGTCGCGCCTCGGTTGGGGCCAAAAATTTTTTTTTATTTTATAGTTTTTTTAAAACACTGCTTTTGCGTTTCTAGACAGGTGTATATCAAAAGTGTTGGAAAATATAAAACAATGTTAATTTATAAGTATAGGAAAGTCCAGGCGAAGTGTTTCGCTCATTTTTTTAAAACCTTTTGAGCCGATAGAACTTGCAATGAACTATAAATTCGTTTTTTATTAATCTCTTAAAATGTACTTTGGCGCTTTCTAAGAATTTTTGAAAAATTTATTCGGATTAGCAAAAATTTTCAACTAATTTACAAATTAAGGAAAAAAAAACAATATGTTTAACCGACTTCAAAAAAAGGAGGAGGTTCTCAATTCGTCTGTATATATGTTTTTTTTATTTATTTATTTTTTTTTATGTATGTTCGGGCATAACTTTTTTGTTTATGAACCGATTTTAATGATTTTTTTTGTGTTGGGTTCAGTATAGTTCCGACGTGGTCCCATTATAATTTCATTGGTATTGGAGCTTGAACTTCGAAGATACTCCTCAAAATCTATTTTTTTAACCGACTTTTTAGTGTTTTCGTATTTCATCTTCCGTTTCAACTAGCCGTCATTTCCTCATTCGAGAAGCATCCTTACTAGGTCTACCCATCACTTAAAATTGTAAAATAATTAACTTTAAAAAAAAAGAAAACCGACTTCAAATAAAAACACAAAAGTGACATAAGTTAACTAAAAAGCAAAAAATAAATGTTTTTTATACAACAGTTTAATACTTATTTGTTGTTCCGTTTAATGTAATTAAGAAATTGATGTTTATTATATAATTATTAATTGTTTTATATAATTTTTAAGTCGGTGCCAAGTAAAACATAAAAATTATATACCTTGCTGCAATAACAAATTAGATTCGAATTTTTATGTTTTACTTGGCACCGACTTAAAAATTATAAAACAATTAATAATTATATAATAAACAACAATTGTAATTGTAATTGTAATTGTAATCGTAATCGTAATCGTAATCGTAATCGTAATCGTAATCGTAATCGTAATCGTAATCGTAATCGTAATCGTAATCGTAATCGTAATCGTAATAGTAATCGTAATCGTAATCGTAATCGTAATTGTAATTGTAACTGTAACTGTAACTGTAACTGTACTTGTAATTGTAATTTTAATTGTAATTGTAATTGTAATTGTAATTGTAATTGTAATTGTAATTGCAATTGTAATTGGAATTGTAATTGTATTTGTATTTGTAATTGTAATTGTAATTGTAATTGTAATTGTAATTGTAATTGTAATTGTAATTGTATATTTGTAATTGTAATTGTAATTGTAATTGTAATTGTAGTTGTAATTGTAATTGTAATTGTAATTGTAATTGTAATTGTAATTGTAATTGTAATTGTAATTGTAATTGTAATTGTAATTGTAATCGTAATTGTAATTGTAATTGTAATTGTAATTGTAATTGTAATTGTAATTGTAATTGTAATTCTAATTGTAATTGTAATTGTAATTGTATTTGTAATTGTATTTGTATTTGTATTTGTAATTGTAATTGTAATTGTAATTGTAATTGTAATTGTAATTGTAATTGTAATTGTAATTGTAATTGTAATTGTAATTGTAATGGTAATCGTAATCGTAATCGTAATCGTAATCGTAATCGTAATCGTAATCGTAATCGTAATCGTAATCGTAATCGTAATCGTAATCGTAATCGTAATCGTAATCGTAATCGCAATCGTAATCGTAATCGTAATCGTAATCGTAATCGTAATCGTAATCGTAATCGTAATCGTATTTGTATTTGTAATTGTAATTGTAATTTTAATTGTAATTGTAATTGTAGTTGTAATTGTAATTGTAAATGTCATTGTAATTGTAATTGTAATTGTAATTGTAATTCTAATTGTAATTGTAATTGAAATTGTGATGGTAACTGTAATTGTAATTGTAATTGTAATTATAATTGTAATCGTAATCGTAATTGTAATTGTAATTGTAATTGTAATTGTAATTGTAATTGTAGTTGTAATTGTAATTGTAATTGTAATTGTGATTGTAACTGTAACTGTAACTGTACTTGTAATTGTAATTGTAATTTTAATTGTAATTGTAATTGTAATTGTAATTGTAATTGTAATTGTAATTGTAATTGTAATTGTAATTGTAATTGTAATTGTATTTGTAATTGTAATTGTAGTTGTAATTGTAATTGTAGTTGTAATTGTAATTGTAAATGTAATTGTAATTGTAATTGTAATTGTAATTGTAATTCTAATTGTAATTGTAATTGTAATTGTAATTGTAATTGTAATTGTAATTGTAATTGTAATTGTAATTGTAATTGTAATTGTAATCGTAATCGTAATCGTAATCGTAATCGTAATCGTAATTGTAATTGTAATTGTAATTGTAATTGTAATTGTAGTTGTATTTGTAATTGTAATTGTGATTGTAATTGTAATTGTAACTGTAATTGTAATTGTAATTGTAATTGTAATTGTAATTGTAACTGTAACTGTAACTGTACTTGTAATTGTAATTGTAATTTTAATTGTAATTGTAATTGTAATTGTAATTGTAATTGTAACTGTAATTGTAATTGTAATTGTAATTGTAATTGTAATTGTAATTGTAATTGTAATTGTAATTGTAATTGTAATTGTAATTGTAATTGTAATTGTAATTGTAATTTGTTTATTTGTTTATTGTATATTGTAACCAACAGGAATAATCCTAATTATAGGTTACTTTACGATTTAAGTTTACAAAAATAAAATATTGCAATACAGCCTAGTAAATAAACATAAACAGTCGCAAGACTGGTAATATAATATACATATAAATATAAATATAATATAAATCAATAACTAAATAAACTGAACTAACTAAATCAATAACTAAATAAATACATAACATTTTATTCCACGGAAAGGGTAGAAAGAAGTCTGCTTTTATAAGACACCAGGTTTAAATGGAAAATGTCAACATCTGCAAAAACGTTAGATATGGAACTTAATTTATAAATAGGTGAATTTGTCGCAAGATTTGTTCTCCGGGTTTTTAAATAAAATACCGATTTATTTCTATTTATATAAGATGGGACATTTAATGTAAAGTGTTCAAGCAGTTCAGGGCAGTCAATCAGGTTACGTAAAATTTTATACACAAATACCAAAGAAGCCAAAGTTCGTCTATTTTCTAGAGATAACATCCCAAATTCCAAACATAGGAGACGTGTGGGAATCTGATATGTATACATACCGTATCTCTTATAATACAGAAATCGTAAGAATTTTTTTTGAATCTTTTCTATGCTATTGATATGCAATCCATATTGAGGGGACCAGATAACAGATGCATATTCTAGATGACATCGCACATATGTGTCGTATAATCTTTTAAAGGTTGTAACATTTCGAAACGAACCAGAATTTCTCAAAATAAATCCAAGATGTTGATATGCTTTTTTTGTGCAAGTTACTACATGGTTATTAAAACTCAATTTAGAATCAAAAAGCACACCTAAATCCTTAACCTCTTGTTTAGATTGCAATAATGTTCCACCCATTGTGTAATTATATTGAATTATTTCTGTTTTATTAGAATACACCACAAACATACATTTTTTCAAATTAAACGATAAGCAATTGTTAATTGACCATTGAAATATGCAATTAATATCCTCCTGCAGTTTTTCACAATCCTCTAAAGAGTTAATTTGCTTATAGATTTTAAAGTCATCGGCGAACAACATACATTTAGAATTATTAATGCAATTAGGAAGGTCATTAATTAACGTTAAAAACAATAAGGGGCCTAGATTACTTCCTTGAGGTACACCAGAATATGTTTCAAAATTGCAAGATATTTTACCATCATATACCACATATTGCTGCCTCTGTCTTAAATAAGATATGAACAAAAACAGGAGATTATCACTGACTCCATACATATGTAGCTTCTGTAGTAGTATGTCATGGTTTACACGGTCAAAGGCTTTCTCAAAATCTGTGTAAACAGCATCAGTTTGTGATTTTTCATTTAGAGTATTTGAAACATATTCGGTAAAAACCGTCAAGTTAGTTAAAGTTGATCTATTAGGAACAAATCCATGCTGATTAATTGAAATCAAAGGTTTAATATGGTTGTATAAGTATTTATATAAAATTGACTCAAAAATCTTACATGGAACAGACACAAGAGCTACAGGTCGATAATTTACAACATCTTTTTTATTACCCGACTTGAATATTGGACAGACTTTGGTTATTTTCCATGCATTTGGAAAATCTGCATTGTTAAGGATTAAGTTGTATATTAAATGTAACGGGAATACAAAGAACTCAGAACATGCTTTAAATAAGTATGCCGGTAATTTATCAGGCCCAATTGTAATTGTAATTGTAATTGTAATTGTAATTGTAATTGTAATTGTAATTGTAATTGTAATTGTAATTGTAATTGTAATTGTAATTGTAATTGTAATTGTAATTGTAATTGTAATTGTAATTGTAATTGTAATTGTAATTGTAATTGTAATTGTAATTGTAATTGTAATTGTAATTGTAATTGTAATTGTAATTGTAATTGTAATTGTAATTGTAATTGTAATTGTAATTGTAATTGTAATTGTAATTGTAATTGTAATTGTAATTGTAATTGTAATTGTAATTGTAATTGTAATTGTAATTGTAATTGTAATTGTAATTGTAATTGTGATTGTGATTGTGATTGTGATTGTGATTGTAATTGTACATGTAATTGTAATTGTAATTGTAATTGTAATTGTAATTGTAATTGTAATTATAATTGTAATTGTAATTGTAATTGTAGTTGTAATTGTAATTGTAATTGTAATTGTAATTGTAATTGTAATTGTAATTGTAATTGTAATTGTAATTGGAATTGTAATTGTAATTGTAATTGTAATTGTAATTGTAATTGTAATTGTAATTGTAATTGTAATTGTAATTGTAATTGGAATTGTAATTGTAATTGTAATTGTAACTGTAATTGTAATTGTAATTGTAATTGTAATTGGAATTGTAATTGTAATTGTAACTGTAATTGTAATTGTAATTGTAATTGTAATTGTAATTGTAATTGTAATTGTAATTGTAATTGTAATTGTAATTGTAATTGTAATTGTAATTGTAATTGTAATTGTAATTGTAATTGTAATTGTAATTGGAATTGTAATTGTAATTGTAATTGTAATTGTAATTGTAATTATAATTGTAATTGTAATTGTAGTTGTAATTGTAATTGTAATTGTAGTTGTAATTGTAATTGTAATTGTAATTGTAATTGTAATTGTAATTGTAATTGTAATTATAATTGTAATTGTAATTGTAATTGTAATTGTAATTGTGATTGTAACTGTAATTGTAATTGTAATTGTAATTGTAATTGTAATTGTAATTGTAATTGTAATTGTAATTGTAATTGTAATTGTAATTGTAATTGTAATTGTAATTGTAATTGTAATTGTAATTGTAATTGTAATTGTAATTGTAATTGTAATTGTAATTGTAATTGTAATTGTAATTGTAATTGTAATTGTAATTGTAATTGTAATTGTAATTGTAATTGTAATTGTAATTGTAATTGTAATTGTAATTGTAATTGTAATTGTAATTGTAATTGTAATTGTAATTGTAATTGTAATTGTGATTTTAATTGTAATTGTAATTGTAATTGTAATTGTAATTGTAATTGTAATTGTAATTGTAATTGTAATTGTAATTGTAATTGTAATTGTAATTGTAATTGTAATTGTAATTGTAATTGTAATTGTAATTGTAATTGTAATTGCAATTGTAATTGTAATTGTAATTGTAATTGTAATTGTAATTGTAATTGTAATTGTAATTGTAATTGTAATTGTAATTGTAATTGTAATTGTAATTGTAATTGTAATTGTAATTGTAATTGTAATTGTAATTGTAATTGTAATTGTAATTGTAATTGTAATTGTAATTGTAATTGTAATTGTAATTGTAATTGTAATTGTAATTGTAATTGTAATTGTAATTGTAATTGTAATTGTAATTGTAATTGTAATTGTAATTGTAATTGTAATTGTAATTGTAATTTTAATTGTAATTGTAATTATAATTGTCATTGTAATTGTAATTGTAATTGTAATTGTAATTGTAATTGTGATTGTAACTGTAATTGTAATTGTAATTGTAATTGTAATTGTAATTGTAATTGTAATTGTAATTGTAATTGTAATTGTAATTGTAATTGTAATTGTAATTGTAATTGTAATTGTGATTGTAACTGTAATTGTAATTGTAATTGTAATTGTAATTGTAATTGTAATTGTAATTGTAATTGTAATTGTAATTGTAATTGTTATTGTAATTGTAATTGTAATTGTAATTGTAATTGTAATTGTAATTGTAATTGTAATTGTAATTGTAATTGTAATTGTAATTGTAATTGTAATTGTAATTGTAATTGTA
>CATVIB010000382.1:0-81387 GCA_958336395.1 Ctenicera cuprea
GTTTCAGTTTCAGTTTCAGTTCAGTTTCAGTTTCAGTTTCAGTTTCAGTTTCAGTTTTCAGTTTCAGTTTCAGTTTCAGTTTCAGTTTCAGTTTCAGTTTCAGTTTCAGTTTCAGTTTCAGTTTCAGTTTCAGTTTCAGTTTCAGTTCAGTTTCAGTTTCAGTTTCAGTTTCAGTTTCAGTTTCAGTTTCAGTTTCAGTTTCAGTTTCAGTTTCAGTTCAGTTCAGTTTCAGTTTCAGTTTCAGTTTCAGTTTCAGTTTCAGTTTCAGTTTCAGTTTCAGTTTCAGTTTCAGTTTCAGTTTCAGTTTCAGTTTCAGTTTCAGTTTCAGTTTCAGTTTCAGTTTCAGTTTCAGTTTCAGTTTCAGTTTCAGTTTCAGTTTCAGTTTCAGTTTCAGTTTCAGTTTCAGTTTCAGTTTCAGTTTCAGTTTCAGTTTCAGTTTCAGTTTCAGTTTCAGTTTCAGTTTCAGTTTCAGTTTCAGTTTCAGTTTCAGTTTCAGTTTCAGTTTCAGTTTCAGTTTCAGTTTCAGTTTCAGTTTCAGTTTCAGTTTCAGTTTCAGTTTCAGTTTCAGTTTCAGTTTCAGTTTCAGTTTCAGTTTCAGTTTCAGTTCAGTTTCAGTTTCAGTTTCAGTTTCAGTTTCAGTTTCAGTTTCAGTTTCAGTTTCAGTTTCAGTTTCAGTTTCAGTTTCAGTTTCAGTTTCAGTTTCAGTTTCAGTTTCAGTTTCAGTTTCAGTTTTAGTTTCAGTTTAGTTTCAGTTTCAGTTTCAGTTTCACTTTCCGTTTCAGCTTCTGTTTCAGTTTCAGTTTCAGTTTCAGTTTCAGTTTCAGTTTCAGTTTCAGTTTCAGTTTCAGTTTCAGTTTCAGTTTCAGTTTCAGTTTCAGTTTCAGTTTCAGTTTCAGTTTCTATTTGAGTTTCAGTTTCAGTTTCAGTTTCAGTTTCAGTTACAGTTTCAGTTTCAGTTTCAGTTTCAGTTTCAGTTTCAGTTTCAGTTTCAGTTTCAGTTTCAGTTTCAGTTTCAGCTTCAGTTTCTGTTTCAGTTTCAGGTTCAGTTTCAGTTTCGGTTACGGTTTCGGTTTGGGTTTCGGTTTCGGTTTCGGTTTCGGTTTCGGTTTCGGTTTCGGTTTCGGTTTCGGTTTCGGTTCGGTTTCGGTTTCGGTTTCGTTTCAGTTTCAGTTTCAGTTTCAGTTTCAGTTTCAGTTTCAGTTTCAGTTTCAGTTTCAGTTTCAGTTTCAGTTTCAGTTTCAGTTTCAGTTTCAGTTTTCAGTTTCAGTTTCAGTTTCAGTTTCAGTTTCAGTTTCAGTTTCAGTTCAGTTTCAGTTTCAGTTTCAGTTTCAGTTTCAGTTTCAGTTTCAGTTTCAGTTTCAGTTTCAGTTTCAGTTTCAGTTTCAGTTTCAGTTTCAGTTTCAGTTTCAGTTTCAGTTTCAGTTTCAGTTTCAGTTTCAGTTTCAGTTTCAGTTTCAGTTTCAGTTTCAGTTTCAGTTTCAGTTTCAGTTTCAGTTTCAGTTTCAGTTTCAGTTTCAGTTTCAGTTTCAGTTTCAGTTTCAGTTTCAGTTCAGTTTCAGTTTCAGTTTCAGTTTCAGTTTCAGTTTCAGTTTCAGTTTCAGTTTCAGTTTCAGTTTCAGTTTCAGTTTCAGTTTCAGTTTCAGTTTCAGTTTCAGTTTCAGTTTCAGTTTCATTTCAGTTTCAGTTTCAGTTTCAGTTTCAGTTTCAGTTTCAGTTTCAGTTTCAGTTTCAGTTTCAGTTTCAGTTTCAGTTTCAGTTCAGTTTCAGTTTCAGTTTCAGTTTCAGTTTCAGTTTCAGTTTCAGTTTCAGTTTCAGTTTCAGTTTCAGTTTCAGTTTCAGTTTCAGTTTCAGTTTCAGTTTCAGTTTCAGTTTCAGTTTCAGTTTCAGTTTCAGTTTCAGTTTCAGTTTCAGTTTCAGTTTCGTTTCGTTTCGTTTCAGTTTCAGTTTCAGTTTCAGTTTCAGTTTCAGTTTCAGTTTCAGTTTCAGTTTCAGTTTCAGTTTCAGTTTCAGTTTCAGTTTCAGTTTCAGTTTCAGTTTCAGTTTCAGTTTCAGTTTCAGTTTCAGTTTCAGTTTCAGTTTCAGTTTCAGTTTCAGTTTCAGTTTCAGTTTCAGTTTCAGTTTCAGTTTCAGTTTCAGTTTCAGTTTCAGTTTCAGTTTCAGTTTCAGTTTCAGTTTCAGTTTCAGTTTCAGTTTGAGTTTCAGTTTGAGTTTCAGTTTCAGTTTCAGTTTCAGTTTCAGTTTCAGATTCAGTTTCAGTTTCAGTTTCAGTTTCAGTTTCAGTTTCAGTTTCAGTTTCAGTTTCAGTTTCAGTTTCAGTTTCAGTTTCAGTTTCAGTTTCAGTTTCCGTTTCAGTTTCAGTTTCAGTTTCAGTTTCAGTTTCAGTTTCAGTTTCAGTTTCAGCTTCAGTCTCAGTTTCAGTTTTAGTTTCAGTTTCAGTTTCCGTTTCAGTCTCAGTCTCAGTTTCAGTTTCAGTTTCAGTTTCAGTTTCAGTTTCAGTTTCAGTTTCAGTTTCAGTTTCAGTTTCAGTTTCAGTTTCAGTTTCAGTTTCAGTTTCAGTTTCAGTTTCAGTTTCAGTTTCAGTTTCAGTTTCAGTTTCAGTTTCAGTTTCAGTTTCAGTTTCAGTTTCAGTTTCAGTTTCAGTTTCAGTTTCAGTTTCAGTTTCAGTTTCAGTTTCAGTTTCAGTTTCAGTTTCAGTTTCAGTTTCAGTTTCAGTTTCAGTTTCAGTTTCAGTTTCAGTTTCAGTTTCAGTTTCAGTTTCAGTTTCAGTTTCAGTTTCAGTTTCAGTTTCAGTTTCAGTTTCAGTTTCAGTTTCAGTTTCAGTTTCCGTTTCAGCTTCAGTTTCAGTTTCAGTTTCAGTTTCAGTTTCAGTTTCAGTTTCAGTTTCAGTTTCAGTTTCAGTTTCAGTTTCAGTTTCAGTTTCAGTTTCAGTTTCAGTTTCAGTTTCAGTTTCAGTTTCAGTTTCAGTTTCAGTTTCAGTTTCAGTTTGAGTTTCAGTTTAAGTTTAAGTTTCAGTTTCAGTTTCAGTTTCAGTTTCAGTTTCAGTTTCAGTTTCTATTTGAGTTTCAGTTTCAGTTTCAGTTTCAGTTTCAGTTACAGTTTCAGTTTCAGTTTCAGTTTCAGTTTCAGTTTCAGTTTCAGTTTCAGTTTCAGCTTCAGTTTCTGTTTCTGTTTCAGTTTCAGGTTCGGTTTCGGTTTCGGTTACGGTTTCGGTTCGGTTCGGTTTCGGTTTCGTTTCGGTTTAAGTTTCAGTTTCAGTTTCAGTTTCAGTTTCAGTTTCAGTTTCAGTTTCTATTTGAGTTTCAGTTTCAGTTTCAGTTTCAGTTTCAGTTTCAGTTTCAGTTTCAGTTTCAGTTTCAGTTTCAGTTTCAGTTTCAGTTTCAGTTACAGTTTCAGTTTCAGTTTCAGTTTCAGTTTCAGTTTCAGTTTCAGTTTCAGTTCAGTTTCAGTTTCAGTTTCAGTTTCAGTTTCAGTTTCAGATTCAGTTTCAGTTTCAGTTTCAGTTTCAGTTTCAGTTTCAGTTTCAGTTTCAGTTTCAGTTTCAGTTTCAGTTTCAGTTTCAGTTTCAGTTTCAGTTTCAGTTTCAGTTTCAGTTTCAGTTTCAGTTTCAGTTTCAGTTTCAGTTTCAGTTTCAGTTTCAGTTTCAGTTTCAGTTTCAGTTTCAGTTTCAGTTTCAGTTCAGTTACAGTTACAGTTACAGTTACAGTTTCAGTTTCAGTTTCAGTTTCAGTTTCAGTTTCAGTTTCAGTTTCAGTTTCAGTTTCAGTTTCAGTTTCAGTTTCAGTTTCAGTTTCAGTTTCAGTTTCAGTTTCAGTTTCAGTTTCAGTTTCAGTTTCAGTTTCAGTTTCAGTTTCAGTTTCAGTTTCAGTTTCAGTTTCAGTTTCAGTTTCAGTTTCAGTTTCAGTTTCAGTTTCAGTTTCAGTTTCAGTTTCAGTTTCAGTTTCAGTTTCAGTTTCAGTTTCAGTTTCAGTTTCAGTTTCAGTTTCAGTTTCAGTTTCAGTTTCAGTTTCAGTTTCAGTTTCAGTTTCAGTATCAGTTTCAGTTTCAGTTTCAGATTCAGTTTCAGTTTCAGTTCAAGTTTCAGTTTCAGTTTCAGTTTCAGTTTCAATTTCAATTTCAGTTTCAGTTTCAGTTTCAGTTTCAGTTTCAGTTTCAGTTTCAGTTTCAGTTTCAGTTTCAGTTTCAGTTTCAGTTTCAGTTTCAGTTTCAGTTTCAGTTTCAGTTTCAGTTTCAGTTTCAGTTTCAGTTTCAGTTTCAGTTTCAGTTTCAGTTTCAGTTTCAGTTTCAGTTTCAGTTTCAGTTTCAGTATCAGTTTCAGTTTCAGTTTCAGTTTCAGTTTCAGTTTCAGTTTCAGTTTCAGTTTCAGTTTCAGTTTCAGTTTCAGTTTCAGTTTCAGTTTCAGTTTCAGTTTCAGTTTCAGTTTCAGTTTCAGTTTCAGTTTCAGTTTCAGTTTCAGTTTCAGTTTCAGTTTCAGTTTCAGTTTCAGTTTCAGTTTCAGTTTCAGTTTCAGTTCAGTTTCAGTTTCAGTTTCAGTTTCAGTTTCAGTTTCAGTTTCAGTTTCAGTTTCAGTTTCAGTTTCAGTTTCAGTTTCAGTTTCAGTTTCAGTTTCAGTTTCAGTTTCAGTTTCAGTTTCAGTTTCAGTTTCAGATTCAGTTTCAGTTTCAGTTTCAGTTCAGTTTCAGTTTCAGTTTCAGTTTCAGTTTCAGTTTCAGTTTCAGTTTCAGTTTCAGTTTCAGTTTCAGTTTCAGTTTCAGTTTCAGTTTCAGTTTCAGTTTCAGTTTCAGTTACAGTTTCAGTTTCAGTTTCAGTTTCAGTTACAGTTTCAGTTTCAGTTTCAGTTTCAGTTTCAGTTTCAGTTTCAGTTTCAGTTTCAGTTTCAGTTTCAGTTTCAGTTTCTGTTTCAGTTTCAGTTTCAGTTTCAGTTTCAGTTTCAGTTTCAGTTTCAGTTTCAGTTCAAGTTTCGGTTTCGGTTTCAGTTTCAGTTCAGTTTCAGTTTTCAGTTTCAGTTTCAGTTTCAGTTTCAGTTTCAGTTTCAGTTTCAGTTTCAGTTTCAGTTTCAGTTTCAGTTTCAGTTTCAGTTTCAGTTTCAGTTTCAGTTTCAGTTTCAGTTTCAGTTTCAGTTTCAGTTTCAGTTTCAGTTTCAGTTTCAGTTTCAGTTTCAGTTTCAGTTTCAGTTTCAGTTTCAGTTTCAGTTTCAGTTTCAGTTTCAGTTTCAGTTTCAGTTTCAGTTTCAGTTTCAGTTTCAGTTTCAGTTTCAGTTTCAGTTTCAGTTTCAGTTTCAGTTTCAGTTTCAGTTTCATTTCAGTTTCAGTTTCAGTTTCAGTTTCAGTTCAGTTTCAGTTTCAGTTTCAGTTTCAGTTTCAGTTTCAGTTTCAGTTTCAGTTTCAGTTTCAGTTTCAGTTTCAGTTTCAGTTTCAGTTTCAGTTTCAGTTTCAGTTTCAGAATCAGTTTCAGTTTCAGTTTCAGTTTCAGTTTCAGTTTCAGTTTCAGTTTCAGTTTCAGTTTCAGTTTCAGTTTCAGTTTCAGTTTCAGTTTCAGTTTCAGTTTCAGTTTCAGTTTCAGTTTCAGTTTCAGTTTCAGTTTCAGTTTCAGTTTCAGTTTCAGTTTCAGTTTCAGTTTCAGTTTCAGTTTCAGTTTCAGTTTCAGTTTCAGTTTCAGTTTCAGTTTCAGTTTCAGTTTCAGTTTCAGTTTCAGTTTCAGTTTCAGTTTCAGTTTCAGATTCAGTTTCAGTTTCAGTTTCAGTTTCAGTTTCAGTTTCAGTTTCAGTTTCAGTTTCAGTTTCAGTTTCAGTTTCAGTTTCAGTTTCAGTTTCGGTTTCAGTTTCGGTTTCAGTCTCAGTTTCAGTTTCAGTTTCAGTTTCAGTTTCAGTTTTAGTTTCAGTTTTAGTTTCAGTTTCAGTTTCAGTTTCAGTTTCAGTTTCAGTTTCAGCTTCAGTTTCAGTTTCAGTTTCAGTTTCAGTTTGAGTTTCAGTTTCAGTTTTAGTTTCAGTTTCAGTTTCAGTTTCAGTTTCAGTTTCAGTTTCCGTTTCAGCTTCAGTTTCAGTTTCAGTTTCAGTTTCAGTTTCAGTTTCAGTTTCAGTTTCAGTTTCAGTTTCAGTTTCAGTTTCAGTTTCAGTTTCAGTTTCAGTTTCAGTTTCAGTTTCAGTTTCAGTTTCAGTTTCAGTTTCAGTTTCAGTTTCAGTTTCAGTTTCAGTTTCAGTTTCAGTTTCAGTTTGAGTTTCAGTTTAAGTTTAAGTTTCAGTTTCAGTTTCAGTTTCAGTTTCAGTTTCAGTTTCAGTTTCAGTTTCTATTTGAGTTTCAGTTTCAGTTTCAGTTTCAGTTTCAGTTACAGTTTCAGTTTCAGTTTCAGTTTCAGTTTCAGTTTCAGTTTCAGTTTCAGTTTCAGTTTCAGTTTCAGTTTCAGTTTCAGTTTCAGTTTCAGTTTCAGTTTCAGCTTCAGCTTCAGGTTCTGTTTCAGTTTCAGGTTCAGTTTCAGTTTCAGTTACGGTTTCGGTTTCGGTTTCGGTTTCCGTTTCGGTTTCGGTTTCGGTTTCGGTTTCGGTTTCGGTTTCGGTTCGGTTTCGTTTCGGTTTCGGTTTCGGTTTCGGTTTCGGTTTCGGTTTCGGTTTCAGTTTCAGTTTCAGTTTCCGTTTCAGTCTGTCTCAGTCTCAGTTTCAGTTTCAGTTTCAGTTTCAGTTTCAGTTTCAGTTTCAGTTTCAGTTTCAGTTTCAGTTCAGTTTCAGTTTCAGTTTCAGTTTCAGTTTCAGTTCAGTTTCAGTTTCAGTTTCAGTTTCAGTTTCAGTTTCAGTTTCAGTTTCAGTTTCAGTTTCAGTTTCAGTTTCAGTTTCAGTTTCAGTTTCAGTTTCAGTTTCAGTTTCAGTTTCAGTTTCAGTTTCAGTTTCAGTTTCAGTTTCAGTTTCAGTTTCAGTTTCAGTTTCAGTTTCAGTTTCAGTTCAGTTTCAGTTTCAGTTTCAGTTTCAGTTTCAGTTTCAGTTTCAGTTTCAGTTTCAGTTTCAGTTTCAGTTTCAGTTTCAGTTTCAGTTTCAGTTTCAGTTTCAGTTTCAGTTTCAGTTTCAGTTTCAGTTTCAGTTTCAGTTCAGTTTCAGTTTCAGTTTCAGTTTCAGTTTCAGTTTCAGTTACAGTTTCAGTTTCAGTTTCAGTTTCAGTTTCAGTTTCAGTTTCAGTTTCAGTTTCAGTTTCAGTTTCAGTTTCAGTTTCAGTTTCAGTTCAGATTCAGTTTCAGTTTCAGTTTCAGTTTCAGTTTCAGTTTCAGTTTCAGTTTCAGTTTCAGTTTCAGTTTCAGTTTCAGTTTCAGTTTCAGTTTCAGTTTCAGTTTCAGTTTCAGTTTCAGTTTCAGTTTCAGTTTCAGTTTCAGTTTCAGTTTCAGTTTCAGTTTCAGTTTCAGTTTCAGTTTCAGTTTCAGTTTCAGTTTCAGTTTCAGTTTCAGTTACAGTTACAGTTACAGTTACAGTTTCAGTTTCAGTTTCAGTTTCAGTTTCAGTTTCAGTTTCAGTTTCAGTTTCAGTTTCAGTTTCAGTTTCAGTTTCAGTTTCAGTTTCAGTTTCAGTTTCAGTTTCAGTTTCAGTTTCAGTTTCAGTTTCAGTTTCAGTTTCAGTTTCAGTTTCAGTTTCAGTTTCAGTTTCAGTTTCAGTTTCAGTGTCAGTTTCAGTTTCAGTTTCAGTTTCCGTTTCCGTTTCAGTTTCAGTTTCAGTTTCAGTTTCAGTTTCAGTTTCAGTTTCAGTTTCAGTTTCAGTTTCAGTTTCAGTTTCAGTTTCAGTTTCAGTTTCAGTTTCAGTTTCAGTTTCAGTTTCAGTTTCAGTTTCAGTTTCAGGTTCAGTTTCAGTTTCAGTTTCAGTTTCAGTTTCAGTTTCAGTTTCAGTTTCAGTTTCAGTTTTCAGTTTCAGTTCAGGTTCAGGTTCAGTTTCAGTTTCAGTTTCAGTTTCAGTTTCAGTTTCAGTTTCAGTTTCAGTTTCAGTTTCAGTTTCAGTTTCAGTTTCAGTTTCAGTTTCAGTTTCAGTTTCAGTTTCAGTTTCAGTTTCAGTTTCAGTTACAGTTTCAGTTTCAGTTTCAGTTTCAGTTTCAGTTTCAGTTTCAGTTTCAGTTTCAGTTTCAGTTCAGTTTCAGTTTCAGTTTCAGTTTCAGTTTCAGTTTCAGTTTCAGTTCAGTTTCAGTTTCAGTTTCAGTTTCAGTTTCAGTTTCAGTTTCAGTTTCAGTTTCAGTTTCAGTTTCAGTTTCAGTTTCAGTTTCAGTTTCAGGTTCAGGTTCAGGTTCAGGTTCAGTTTCAGTTTCAGTTTCAGTTTCAGTTTCAGTTTCAGTTTCAGTTTCAGTTTCAGTTTCAGTTTCAGTTTCAGTTTCAGTTTCAGTTTCAGTTTCAGATTCAGTTTCAGTTTCAGTTCAGTTTCAGTTTCAGTTTCAGTTTCAGTTTCAGTTTCAGTTTCCGTTTCGGTTTCAGTCTCAGTTTCAGTTTCAGTTTCAGTTTCAGTTTTAGTTTCAGTTTTAGTTTCAGTTTCAGTTTCAGTTTCAGTTTCAGTTTCAGTTTCAGTTTCAGCTTTAGTTTCAGTTTCAGTTTCAGTTTCAGTTTCAGTTTCAGTTTCAGTTTTAGTTTCAGTTTCAGTTTCAGTTTCAGTTTCAGTTTCAGTTTCCGTTTCAGCTTCAGTTTCAGTTTCAGTTTCAGTTTCAGTTTCAGTTTCAGTTTCAGTTTCAGTTTCAGTTTCAGTTTCAGTTTCAGTTTCAGTTTCAGTTTCAGTTTCAGTTTCAGTTCAGTTTCAGTTTCAGTTTCAGTTTCAGTTCAGTTTCAGTTTCAGTTTCAGTTTCAGTTTCAGTTTCAGTTTCAGTTTCAGTTTGAGTTTCAGTTTAAGTTTAAGTTTCAGTTTCAGTTTCAGTTTCAGTTTCAGTTTCTATTTGAGTTTCAGTTTCAGTTTCAGTTTCAGTTTCAGTTACAGTTTCAGTTTCAGTATCAGTTTCAGTTTCAGTTTCAGTTTCAGTTTCAGTTTCAGTTTCAGTTTCAGTTTCAGTTTCAGTTTCAGTTCAGTTTCAGTTTCAGTTTCAGTTTCAGTTTCAGTTCAGTTTCAGTTTCAGTTTCAGTTTCAGCTTCAGCTTCAGGTTCTGTTTCAGTTTCAGGTTCAGTTTCAGTTTCAGTTACGGTTTCGGTTTCGGTTTCCGTTTCGGTTTCGGTTTCGGTTTCGGTTTCGTTCGGTTTCGTTTCGGTTTCGGTTTCGGTTTCGGTTTCGGTTTCGGTTTCGGTTTCGGTTTCGGTTTCGGTTTCGGTTTCGGTTTCGGTTTCGGTTTCGGTACGGTTTCGGTTTCGGTTTCGGTTCGGTTTCGGTTTCGGTTTCGGTTTCGGTTTCGGTTTCGGTTTCGGTTTCGGTTTCGGTTTCGGTTTCGGTTTCGGTTTCGGTTTCGTTTCGGTTTCGGTTTCGGTTTCGGTTTCGGTTTCGGTTTCGGTTTCGGTTTCGGTTTCGGTTTCGGTTTCGGTTTCGGTTTCAGTTTCAGTTTCAGTTTCAGTTTCCGTTTCCGTTTCCGTTTCCGTTTCCGTTTCCGTTCCGTTTCAGTTTCAGTTTCAGTTTCAGTTTCAGTTTCAGTTTCAGTTTCAGTTTCAGTTTCAGTTTCAGTTTCAGTTTCAGTTTCAGTTTCAGTTTCAGTTTCAGTTTCAGTTTCAGTTTCAGTTTCAGTTTCAGTTTCAGTTTCAGTTTCAGTTTCAGTTTCAGTTTCAGTTTCAGTTTCAGTTTCAGTTTCAGTTTCAGTTCAGTTTCAGTTTCAGTTTCAGTTTCAGTTTCAGTTTCAGTTTCAGTTTCAGTTTCAGTTTCAGTTTCAGTTTCAGTTTCAGTTTCAGTTTCAGTTTCAGTTTCAGTTTCAGTTTCAGTTTCAGTTTCAGTTTCAGTTTCAGTTTCAGTTTCAGTTTCAGTTTCAGTTTCAGTTTCAGTTTCAGTTTCAGTTTCAGTTTCAGTTCAGTTTCAGTTTCAGTTTCAGTTTCAGTTTCAGTTTCAGTTTCAGTTTCAGTTTCAGTTTCAGTTTCAGTTTCAGTTTCAGTTTCAGTTTCAGATTCAGTTTCAGTTTCAGTTTCAGTTTCAGTTTCAGTTTCAGTTTCAGTTTCAGTTTCAGTTTCAGTTTCAGTTTCAGTTTCAGTTTCAGTTTCGGTTTCAGTTTCGGTTTCAGTCTCAGTTTCAGTTTCAGTTTCAGTTTCAGTTTCAGTTTTAGTTTCAGTTTTAGTTTCAGTTTCAGTTTCAGTTTCAGTTTCAGTTTCAGTTTCAGTTTCAGCTTCAGTTCAGTTTCAGTTTCAGTTTCAGTTTCAGTTTCAGTTTCAGTTTCAGTTTTAGTTTCAGTTTCAGTTTCAGTTTCAGTTTCAGTTTCAGTTTCCGTTTCAGCTTCAGTTTCAGTTTCAGTTTCAGTTTCAGTTTCAGTTTCAGTTTCAGTTTCAGTTTCAGTTTCAGTTTCAGTTTCAGTTTCAGTTTCAGTTTCAGTTTCAGTTTCAGTTTGAGTTTCAGTTTAAGTTTAAGTTTCAGTTTCAGTTTCAGTTTCAGTTTCAGTTTCAGTTTCAGTTTCTATTTGAGTTTCAGTTTCAGTTTCAGTTTCAGTTTCAGTTACAGTTTCAGTTTCAGTTTCAGTTTCAGTTTCAGTTTCAGTTTCAGTTTCAGTTTCAGTTTCAGTTTCAGTTTCAGTTTCAGTTTCAGTTTCAGTTTCAGTTTCAGTTTCAGTTTCAGCTTCAGCTTCAGGTTCTGTTTCAGTTTCAGGTTCAGTTTCAGTTTCAGTTACGGTTTCGGTTTCGGTTTCGGTTTCCGTTTCGGTTTCGGTTTCGGTTTCGGTTTCGGTTTCGGTTTCGGTTTCGGTTTCGGTTTCGGTTTCGGTTTCGGTTTCGGTTTCGGTTTCGGTTTCGGTTTCGGTTTCAGTTTCAGTTTCAGTTTCCGTTTCAGTCTGTCTCAGTCTCAGTTTCAGTTTCAGTTTCAGTTTCAGTTTCAGTTTCAGTTTCAGTTTCAGTTTCAGTTTCAGTTTCAGTTTCAGTTTCAGTTTCAGTTTCAGTTTCAGTTTCAGTTTCAGTTTCAGTTTCAGTTTCAGTTTCAGTTTCAGTTTCAGTTTCAGTTTCAGTTTCAGTTTCAGTTTCAGTTTCAGTTTCAGTTTCAGTTTCAGTTTCAGTTTCAGTTTCAGTTTCAGTTTCAGTTTCAGTTTCAGTTTCAGTTTCAGTTTCAGTTTCAGTTTCAGTTTCAGTTTCAGTTTCAGTTTCAGTTTCAGTTTCAGTTTCAGTTTCAGTTTCAGTTTCAGTTTCAGTTTCAGTTTCAGTTTCAGTTTCAGTTCAGTTTCAGTTTCAGTTTCAGTTTCAGTTTCAGTTTCAGTTTCAGTTTCAGTTTCAGTTTCAGTTTCAGTTTCAGGTTCAGTTTCAGTTTCAGTTTCAGTTTCAGTTTCAGTTTCAGTTTCAGTTTCAGTTTCAGTTTCAGTTTCAGTTTCAGTTTCAGTTTCAGTTTCAGTTTCAGTTTCAGTTTCAGTTTCAGTTCAGTTTCAGTTTCAGTTTCAGTTTCAGTTACAGTTACAGTTACAGTTACAGTTACAGTTACAGTTTCAGTTTCAGTTTCAGTTTCAGTTTCAGTTTCAGTTTCAGTTTCAGTTTCAGTTTCAGTTTCAGTTTCAGTTTCAGTTTCAGTTTCAGTTTCAGTTTCAGTTTCAGTTTCAGTTTCAGTTTCAGTTTCAGTTTCAGTTTCAGTTTCAGTTTCAGTTTCAGTTTCAGTTTCAGTTTCAGTTTCAGTTTCAGTTTCAGTTTCAGTTTCAGTTTCAGTTTCAGTTTCAGTTTCAGTTTCAGTTTCAGTTTCAGTTTCAGTTTCAGTTTCAGTTTCAGTTTCAGTTTCAGTTTCAGTTTCAGTTTCAGTTTTCAGTTTCAGTTTCAGTTTCAGTTTCAGTTTCAGTTTCAGTTTCAGTTTCAGTTTCAGTTTCAGTTTCAGTTTCAGTTTCAGTTTCAGTTTCAGATTCAGTTTCAGTTTCAGTTTCAGTTTCAGTTTCAGTTTCAGTTTCAGTTTCAGTTTCAGTTTCAGTTTCAGTTTCAGTTTCAGTTTCAGTTTCAGTTTCAGTTTCAGTTTCAGTTTCAGTTTCAGTTTCAGTTACAGTTTCAGTTTCAGTTTCAGTTTCAGTTTCAGTTACAGTTTCAGTTTCAGTTTCAGTTTCAGTTTCAGTTTCAGTTTCAGTTTCAGTTTCAGTTTCAGTTTCAGTTTCTGTTTCAGTTTCAGTTTCAGTTTCAGTTTCAGTTTCAGTTTCAGTTTCAGTTCAGTTCAAGTTTCGGTTTCGGTTTCAGTTTCAGTTTCAGTTTCAGTTTCAGTTTCAGTTTCAGTTTCAGTTTCAGTTTCAGTTTCAGTTTCAGTTTCAGTTTCAGTTTCAGTTCAGGTTCAGTTTCAGTTTCAGTTTCAGTTTCAGTTTCAGTTTCAGTTTCAGTTTCAGTTTCAGTTTCAGTTTCAGTTTCAGTTTCAGTTTCAGTTTCAGTTTCAGTTTCAGTTTCAGTTTCAGTTTCAGTTTCAGTTTCAGTTTCAGTTTCAGTTTCATTTCAGGTTCAGTTTCAGTTTCAGTTTCAGTTTCAGTTTCAGTTTCAGTTTCAGTTTCAGTTTCAGTTTCAGTTTCAGTTTCAGTTTCAGTTTCAGTTTCAGTTTCAGTTTCAGTTTCAGTTTCAGTTTCAGTTCTTCAGTTTCAGTTTCAGTTTCAGTTTCAGTTTCAGTTTCAGTTTCAGTTCAGTTTCAGTTTCAGTTTCAGTTTCAGTTTCAGTTTCAGTTCAGTTTCAGTTTCAGTTTCAGTTTCAGTTTCAGTTTCAGTTTCAGTTTCAGTTCAGTTTCAGTTTCAGTTTCAGTTTCAGTTTCAGTTTCAGTTTCAGTTTCAGTTTCAGTTTCAGTTTCAGTTTCAGTTTCAGTTTCAGTTTCAGTTTCAGTTCAGTTTCAGTTTCAGTTTCAGTTTCAGTTTCAGTTTCAGTTTCAGTTTCAGTTTCAGTTTCAGTTTCAGTTTCAGTTACAGTTTCAGTTTCAGTTTCAGTTTCAGTTTCAGTTTCAGTTTCAGTTTCAGTTTCAGTTTCAGTTTCAGTTTCAGTTTCAGTTTCAGTTTCAGTTTCAGTTTCAGTTTCAGTTTCAGTTTCAGTTTCAGTTTCAGTTTCAGTTTCAGTTTCAGTTTCAGTTTCAGTTTCAGTTTCAGTTTCAGTGTCAGTTTCAGTTTCAGTTTCAGTTTCAGTTTCAGTTTCCGTTTCCGTTTCAGTTTCAGTTTCAGTTTCAGTTTCAGTTTCAGTTTCAGTTTCAGTTTCAGTTCAGTTTCAGTTTCAGTTTCAGGTTCAGTTTCAGTTTCAGTTTCAGTTTCAGTTTCAGTTTCAGTTTCAGTTTCAGTTTCAGTTTCAGTTTCAGTTTCAGTTTCAGTTTCAGTTTCAGTTTCAGTTCAGTTTCAGTTTCAGTTGCAGTTTCAGTTTCAGTTTCAGTTTCAGTTTCAGTTTCAGTTTCAGTTTCAGTTTCAGTTTCAGTTTCAGTTTCAGTTTCAGTTTCAGTTTCAGTTTCAGTTTCAGTTTCAGTTTCAGTTTCAGTTTCAGTTTCAGATTCAGTTTCAGTTTCAGTTTCAGTTTCAGTTTCAGTTTCAGTTTCAGTTTCAGTTTCAGTTTCAGTTTCAGTTTCAGTTTCAGTTTCAGTTTCAGTTTCAGTTTCGGTTTCAGTTTCGGTTTCAGTCTCAGTTTCAGTTTCAGTTTCAGTTTCAGTTTCAGTTTTAGTTTCAGTTTTAGTTTCAGTTTCAGTTTCAGTTTCAGTTTCAGTTTCAGTTTCAGCTTCAGTTTCAGTTTCAGTTTCAGTTTCAGTTTGAGTTTCAGTTTCAGTTTTAGTTTCAGTTTCAGTTTCAGTTTCAGTTTCAGTTTCAGTTTCCGTTTCAGCTTCAGTTTCAGTTTCAGTTTCAGTTTCAGTTTCAGTTTCAGTTTCAGTTTCAGTTTCAGTTTCAGTTTCAGTTTCAGTTTCAGTTTCAGTTTCAGTTTCAGTTTCAGTTTCAGTTTCAGTTTCAGTTTCAGTTTCAGTTTCAGTTTCAGTTTGAGTTTCAGTTTAAGTTTAAGTTTCAGTTTCAGTTTCAGTTTCAGTTTCAGTTTCAGTTTCAGTTTCAGTTTCTATTTGAGTTTCAGTTTCAGTTTCAGTTTCAGTTTCAGTTACAGTTTCAGTTTCAGTTCAGTTTCAGTTTCAGTTTCAGTTTCAGTTTCAGTTTCAGTTTCAGTTTCAGTTTCAGTTTCAGTTTCAGTTTCAGTTTCAGTTTCAGTTACGGTTTCGGTTTCGGTTTCGGTTTCCGTTTCGGTTTCGGTTTCGGTTTCGGTTTCGGTTTCGGTTTCGGTTTCGGTTTCGGTTTCGGTTTCGGTTTCGGTTTCGGTTTCGGTTTCGGTTTCGGTTTCGGTTTCGGTTTCGGTTTCAGTTTCAGTTTCAGTTTCCGTTTCAGTCTGTCTCAGTCTCAGTTTCAGTTTCAGTTTCAGTTTCAGTTTCAGTTTCAGTTTCAGTTTCAGTTTCAGTTTCAGTTTCAGTTTCAGTTTCAGTTTCAGTTTCAGTTTCAGTTTCAGTTTCAGTTTCAGTTTCAGTTTCAGTTTCAGTTTCAGTTTCAGTTTCAGTTTCAGTTTCAGTTTCAGTTTCAGTTTCAGTTTCAGTTTCAGTTTCAGTTTCAGTTTCAGTTTCAGTTTCAGTTTCAGTTTCAGTTTCAGTTTCAGTTTCAGTTTCAGTTTCAGGTTCAGTTTCAGTTTCAGTTTCAGTTTCAGTTTCAGTTTCAGTTTCAGTTTCAGTTTCAGTTTCAGTTTCAGTTTCACTTTCAGTTTCAGTTTCAGTTTCAGTTTCAGTTTCAGTTTCAGTTTCAGTTTCAGTTTCAGTTTCAGTTTCAGTTTCAGTTTCAGTTTCAGTTTCAGTTTCAGTTTCAGTTCAGTTTCAGTTTCAGTTTCAGTTTCAGTTTCAGTTTCAGTTTCAGTTTCAGTTTCAGTTTCAGTTTCAGTTTCAGTTTCAGTTTCAGTTTCAGTTTCAGATTCAGTTTCAGTTTCAGTTTCAGTTTCAGTTTCAGTTTCAGTTTCAGTTTCAGTTTCAGTTTCAGTTTCAGTTTCAGTTTCAGTTTCAGTTTCAGTTTCAGTTTCAGTTTCAGTTTCAGTTTCAGTTTCAGTTTCAGTTTCAGTTTCAGTTTCAGTTTCAGTTTCAGTTTCAGTTTCAGTTTCAGTTTCAGTTTCAGTTACAGTTACAGTTACAGTTACAGTTTCAGTTTCAGTTTCAGTTTCAGTTTCAGTTTCAGTTTCAGTTTCAGTTTCAGTTTCAGTTTCAGTTTCAGTTTCAGTTTCAGTTTCAGTTTCAGTTTCAGTTTCAGTTTCAGTTTCAGTTTCAGTTTCAGTTTCAGTTTCAGTTTCAGTGTCAGTTTCAGTTTCAGTTTCAGTTTCAGTTTCCGTTTCAGTTTCAGTTTCAGTTCAGTTTCAGTTTCAGTTTCAGTTTCAGTTCAGGTTCAGGTTCAGTTTCAGTTTCAGTTTCAGTTTCAGTTTCAGTTTCAGTTTCAGTTTCAGTTTCAGTTTCAGTTTCAGTTTCAGTTTCAGTTTCAGTTTCAGTTTCAGTTTCAGTTTCAGTTTCAGTTTCAGTTTCAGTTTCAGTTTCAGTTTCAGTTTCAGTTTCAGTTTCAGTTTCAGTTTCAGTTTCAGTTTCAGTTTCAGTTTCAGTTTCAGTTTCAGTTTCAGTTTCAGTTTCAGTTTCAGTTTCAGTTTCAGTTTCAGTTTCAGTTTCAGTTTCAGTTTCAGTTTCAGTTTCAGTTTCAGTTTCAGTTTCAGTTTCAGTTTCAGTTTCAGTTTCAGTTTCAGGTTCAGGTTCAGGTTCAGGTTCAGTTTCAGTTTCAGTTTCAGTTTCAGTTTCAGTTTCAGTTTCAGTTTCAGTTTCAGTTTCAGTTTCAGTTTCAGTTTCAGTTTCAGATTCAGTTTCAGTTTCAGTTCAGTTTCAGTTTCAGTTTCAGTTTCAGTTTCAGTTTCAGTTTCCGTTTCGGTTTCAGTCTCAGTTTCAGTTTCAGTTTCAGTTTCAGTTTTAGTTTCAGTTTTAGTTTCAGTTTCAGTTTCAGTTTCAGTTTCAGTTTCAGTTTCAGTTTCAGCTTTAGTTTCAGTTTCAGTTTCAGTTTCAGTTTCAGTTCAGTTTCAGTTTTAGTTTCAGTTCAGTTTCAGTTTCAGTTTCAGTTTCAGTTTCCGTTTCAGCTTCAGTTTCAGTTTCAGTTTCAGTTTCAGTTTCAGTTTCAGTTTCAGTTTCAGTTTCAGTTTCAGTTTCAGTTTCAGTTTCAGTTTCAGTTTCAGTTTCAGTTTCAGTTTCAGTTTCAGTTTCAGTTTCAGTTTCAGTTTCAGTTTCAGTTTCAGTTTCAGTTTGAGTTTCAGTTTAAGTTTAAGTTTCAGTTTCAGTTTCAGTTTCAGTTTCAGTTTCAGTTTCTATTTGAGTTTCAGTTTCAGTTTCAGTTTCAGTTTCAGTTTCAGTTACAGTTTCAGTTTCAGTTTCAGTTTCAGTTTCAGTTTCAGTTTCAGTTTCAGTTTCAGTTTCAGTTTCAGTTTCAGTTTCAGTTTCAGTTTCAGTTTCAGTTTCAGTTTCAGTTTCAGTTTCAGTTTCAGTTTCAGTTTCAGTTTCAGTTTCAGTTTCAGTTTCAGTTTCAGTTTCAGCTTCAGCTTCAGGTTCTGTTTCAGTTTCAGGTTCAGTTTCAGTTTCAGTTACGGTTTCGGTTTCGGTTTCGGTTTCCGTTTCGGTTTCGGTTTCGGTTTCGGTTTCGGTTTCGGTTTCGGTTTCGGTTTCGGTTTCGGTTTCGGTTTCGGTTTCGGTTTCGGTTTCGGTTTCGGTTTCGGTTACGGTTTCGGTTTCGGTTTCGGTTTCGGTTTCGGTTTCGGTTTCGGTTTCGGTTTCGGTTTCGGTTTCGGTTTCGGTTCGGTTTCGGTTTCGGTTTCGGTTTCGGTTTCGGTTTCGGTTTCGGTTTCGGTTTCGGTTTCGGTTTCGGTTTCGGTTTCGGTTTCGGTTTCGGTTTCGGTTTCGGTTTCGGTTTCGGTTTCGGTTTCGGTTTCGGTTTCGGTTTCGGTTTCGGTTTCGGTTTCGGTTTCGGTTTCGGTTTCGGTTTCGGTTTCGGTTCGGTTTCGGTTTCGGTTTCAGTTTCAGTTTCAGTTTCAGTTTCAGTTTCCGTTTCCGTTTCCGTTTCCGTTTCAGTTTCAGTTTCAGTTTCAGTTTCAGTTTCAGTTTCAGTTTCAGTTTCAGTTTCAGTTTCAGTTTCAGTTTCAGTTTCAGTTTCAGTTTCAGTTTCAGGTTCAGTTTCAGTTTCAGTTTCAGTTTCAGTTTCAGTTTCAGTTTCAGTTTCAGTTTCAGTTTCAGTTTCAGTTTCAGTTTCAGTTTCAGTTTCAGTTTCAGTTTCAGTTTCAGTTTCAGTTTCAGTTTCAGTTTCAGTTTCAGTTTCAGTTTCAGTTTCAGTTTCAGTTTCAGTTTCAGTTTCAGTTTCAGTTTCAGTTTCAGTTTCAGTTTCAGTTTCAGTTTCAGTTTCAGTTTCAGTTTCAGTTTCAGTTTCAGTTTCAGTTTCAGTTTCAGTTTCAGTTTCAGTTTCAGTTTCAGTTTCAGTTTCAGTTTCAGATTCAGTTTCAGTTTCAGTTTCAGTTTCAGTTTCAGTTTCAGTTTCAGTTTCAGTTTCAGTTTCAGTTTCAGTTTCAGTTTCAGTTTCAGTTTCGGTTTCAGTTTCGGTTTCAGTCTCAGTTTCAGTTTCAGTTTCAGTTTCAGTTTCAGTTTTAGTTTCAGTTTTAGTTTCAGTTTCAGTTTCAGTTTCAGTTTCAGTTTCAGTTTCAGTTCAGCTTCAGTTTCAGTTTCAGTTTCAGTTTCAGTTTCAGTTTCAGTTTCAGTTTTAGTTTCAGTTTCAGTTTCAGTTTCAGTTTCAGTTTCAGTTTCCGTTTCAGCTTCAGTTCAGTTTCAGTTTCAGTTTCAGTTTCAGTTTCAGTTTCAGTTTCAGTTTCAGTTTCAGTTTCAGTTTCAGTTTCAGTTTCAGTTTCAGTTTCAGTTTCAGTTTGAGTTTCAGTTTAAGTTTAAGTTTCAGTTTCAGTTTCAGTTTCAGTTTCAGTTTCAGTTTCAGTTTCAGTTTCCGTTTCAGTTTCAGTTTCAGTTTCAGTTTCAGTTTCAGTTTCAGGTTCAGTTTCAGTTTCAGTTTCAGTTTCAGTTTCAGTTTCAGTTTCAGTTTCAGTTTCAGTTTCAGTTTCAGTTTCAGTTTCAGTTTCAGTTTCAGTTTCAGTTTCAGTTTCAGTTTCAGTTTCAGTTTCAGTTTCAGTTTCAGTTTCAGTTTCAGTTTCAGTTTCAGTTTCAGTTTCAGTTTCAGTTTCAGTTTCAGTTTCAGTTTCAGTTTCAGTTTCAGTTTCAGTTTCAGTTTCAGTTCAGTTTCAGTTTCAGTTTCAGTTTCAGTTTCAGTTTCAGTTTCAGTTTCAGTTTCAGTTTCAGTTTCAGTTTCAGTTTCAGTTTCAGTTTCAGTTTCAGTTTCAGTTTCAGTTTCAGTTTCAGTTTCAGTTTCAGTTTCAGTTTCAGTTTCAGTTTCAGTTTCAGTTTCAGTTTCAGTTTCAGTTTCAGTTTCAGTTTCAGTTTCAGTTTCAGTTTCAGTTTCAGTTTCAGTTTCAGGTTCAGTTTCAGTTTCAGTTCAGTTTCAGTTTCAGTTTCAGTTTCAGTTTCAGTTTCAGTTTCAGTTTCAGTTTCAGTTTCAGTTTCAGTTTCAGTTTCAGTTTCAGTTTCAGTTTCAGTTTCAGTTTCAGTTTCAGTTTCAGTTTCAGTTTCAGTTTCAGTTTCAGTTTCAGTTTCAGTTTCAGTTTCAGTTTCAGTTTCAGTTTCAGTTTCAGTTTCAGTTTCAGTTTCAGTTTCAGTTTCAGTTTCAGTTTCAGTTTCAGATTCAGTTTCAGTTTCAGTTTCAGTTTCAGTTTCAGTTTCAGTTTCAGTTTCAGTTTCAGTTTCAGTTTCAGTTTCAGTTTCAGTTTCAGTTTCAGTTTCAGTTTCAGTTTCAGTTTCAGTTTCAGTTTCAGTTTCAGTTTCAGTTTCAGTTTCAGTTTCAGTTTCAGTTTCAGTTTCAGTTTCAGTTTCAGTTACAGTTTCAGTTTCAGTTTCAGTTTCAGTTTCAGTTTCAGTTTCAGTTTCAGTTTCAGTTTCAGTTTCAGTTTCAGTTTCAGTTTCAGTTTCAGTTTCAGTTTCAGTTTCAGTTTCAGTTTCAGTTTCAGTTTCAGTTTCAGTTTCAGTTTCAGTTTCAGTTTCAGTGTCAGTTTCAGTTTCAGTTTCAGTTTCAGTTTCCGTTTCCGTTTCAGTTTCAGTTTCAGTTTCAGTTTCAGTTTCAGGTTCAGTTTCAGTTTCAGTTTCAGTTTCAGTTTCAGTTTCAGTTTCAGTTTCAGTTTCAGTT
The DNA here is from genome assembly GCA_958336395.1 of Ctenicera cuprea. Taxonomy (NCBI): domain Eukaryota; kingdom Metazoa; phylum Arthropoda; class Insecta; order Coleoptera; family Elateridae; genus Ctenicera; species Ctenicera cuprea. The sequence goes on from CATVIB010000382.1 coordinate 19,323, forward strand.
TCAGTTTCAGTTTCAGTTTCAGTTTCAGTTTCAGTTTCAGTTTCAGTTTCAGTTTCAGTTTCAGTTTCAGTTTCAGTTTCAGTTTCAGTTTCAGTTTCAGTTTCAGTTTCAGTTTCAGTTTCAGTTTCAGTTTCAGTTTCAGTTTCAGTTTCAGTTTCAGTTTCAGTTTCAGTTTCAGTTTCAGTTTCAGTTTCAGTTTCAGTTTCAGTTTCAGTTTCAGTTTCAGTTTCAGTTTCAGTTTCAGTTTCAGTTTCAGTTTCAGTTTCAGTTTCAGTTTCAGATTCAGTTTCAGTTTCAGTTTCAGTTTCAGTTTCAGTTTCAGTTTCAGTTTCAGTTTCAGTTTCAGTTTCAGTTTCAGTTTCAGTTTCAGTTTCAGTTTCAGTTTCAGTTTCAGTTTCAGTTTCAGTTTCAGTTTCAGTTTCAGTTTCAGTTTCAGTTTCAGTTTCAGTTTCAGTTTCAGTTTCAGTTTCAGTTTCAGTTTCAGTTTCAGTTTCAGTTTCAGTTTCAGTTTCAGTTTCAGTTACAGTTTCAGTTTCAGTTTCAGTTTCAGTTTCAGTTTCAGTTTCAGTTTCAGTTTCAGTTTCAGTTTCAGTTTCAGTTTCAGTTTCAGTTTCAGTTTCAGTTTCAGTTTCAGTTTCAGTTTCAGTTTCAGTTTCAGTTTCAGTTTCAGTTTCAGTTTCAGTTTCAGTTTCAGTTTCAGTTTCAGTGTCAGTTTCAGTTTCAGTTTCAGATTCAGTTTCCGTTTCAGTTTCAGTTTCAGTTTCAGTTTCAGTTTCAGTTTCAGTTTCAGGTTCAGTTTCAGTTTCAGTTTCAGTTTCAGTTTCAGTTTCAGTTTCAGTTTCAGTTTCAGTTTCAGTTTCAGTTTCAGTTTCAGTTTCAGTTTCAGTTTCAGTTTCAGTTTCAGTTTCAGTTTCAGTTTCAGTTTCAGTTTCAGTTTCAGTTTCAGTTTCAGTTTCAGTTTCAGTTTCAGTTTCAGTTTCAGTTTCAGTTTCAGTTTCAGTTTCAGTTTCAGTTTCAGTTTCAGTTTCAGTTTCAGTTTCAGTTTCAGTTTCAGTTTCAGTTTCAGTTTCAGTTTCAGTTTCAGTTTCAGTTTCAGTTTCAGTTTCAGTTTCAGTTTCAGTTTCAGTTTCAGTTTCAGTTTCAGTTTCAGTTTCAGTTTCGGTTTCCGTTTCGGTTTCAGTCTCAGTTTCAGTTTCAGTTTCAGTTTCAGTTTTAGTTTCAGTTTTAGTTTCAGTTTCAGTTTCAGTTTCAGTTTCAGTTTCAGTTTCAGTTTCAGTTTCAGTTTCAGTTTCAGCTTTAGTTTCAGTTTCAGTTTCAGTTTCAGTTTCAGTTTCAGTTTCAGTTTTAGTTTCAGTTTCAGTTTCAGTTTCAGTTTCAGTTTCAGTTTCAGTTTCAGCTTCAGTTTCAGTTTCAGTTTCAGTTTCAGTTTCAGTTTCAGTTTCAGTTTCAGTTTCAGTTTCAGTTTCAGTTTCAGTTTCAGTTTCAGTTTCAGTTTCAGTTTCAGTTTCAGTTTCAGTTTCAGTTTCAGTTTCAGTTTCAGTTTCAGTTTCAGTTTCAGTTTCAGTTTCAGTTTCAGTTTCAGTTTCAGTTTCAGTTTGAGTTTCAGTTTAAGTTTAAGTTTCAGTTTCAGTTTCAGTTTCAGTTTCAGTTTCAGTTTCTATTTGAGTTTCAGTTTCAGTTTCAGTTTCAGTTTCAGTTACAGTTTCAGTTTCAGTTTCAGTTTCAGTTTCAGTTTCAGTTTCAGTTTCAGTTTCAGTTTCAGTTTCAGTTTCAGTTTCAGTTTCAGTTTCAGTTTCAGTTTCAGTTTCAGTTTCAGTTTCAGTTTCAGTTTCAGTTTCAGTTTCAGTTTCAGTTTCAGTTTCAGTTTCAGTTTCAGTTTCAGTTTCAGTTTCAGCTTCAGCTTCAGGTTCTGTTTCAGTTTCAGGTTCAGTTTCAGTTTCAGTTACGGTTTCGGTTTCGGTTTCGGTTTCCGTTTCGGTTTCGGTTTCGGTTTCGGTTTCGGTTTCGGTTTCGGTTTCGGTTTCGGTTTCGGTTTCGGTTTCGGTTTCGGTTTCGGTTTCGGATTCGGTTTCGGTTTCGGTTTCGGTTTCGGTTTCGGTTTCGGTTTCGGTTTCGGTTTCGGTTTCGGTTTCGGTTTCGGTTTCGGTTTCGGTTTCGGTTTCGGTTTCGGTTTCGGTTTCGGTTTCGGTTTCGGTTTCGGTTTCGGTTTCGGTTTCGGTTTCGGTTTCGGTTTCGGTTTCGGTTTCGGTTTCGGTTTCGGTTTCGGTTTCGGTTTCGGTTTCGGTTTCGGTTTCGGTTTCAGTTTCAGTTTCAGTTTCAGTTTCAGTGTCAGTGTCAGTGTCAGTGTCAGTTTCAGTTTCAGTTTCAGTTTCAGTTTCAGTTTCAGTTTCAGTTTCAGTTTCAGTTTTAGGTTCAGTTTCAGTTTCAGTTTCAGTTTCAGTTTCAGTTTCAGTTTCAGTTTCAGTTTCAGTTTCAGTTTCAGTTTCAGTTTCAGTTTCAGTTTCAGTTTCAGTTTCAGTTTCAGTTTCAGTTTCAGTTTCAGTTTCAGTTTCAGTTTCAGTTTCAGTTTCAGTTTCAGTTTCAGTTTCAGTTTCAGTTTCAGTTTCAGTTTCAGTTTCAGTTTCAGTTTCAGTTTCAGTTTCAGTTTCAGTTTCAGTTTCAGTTTCAGTTTCAGTTTCAGTTTCAGTTTCAGTTTCAGTTTGAGTTTGAGTTTCAGTTTAAGTTTAAGTTTCAGTTTCAGTTTCAGTTTCAGTTTCAGTTTCAGTTTCTATTTGAGTTTCAGTTTCAGTTTCAGTTTCAGTTTCAGTTACAGTTTCAGTTTCAGTTTCAGTTTCAGTTTCAGTTTCAGTTTCAGTTTCAGCTTCTGTTTCAGTTTCAGGTTCAGTTTCAGTTTCAGTAACGGTTACGGTTTCGGTTTCGGTTTCGGTTTCGGTTTCGGTTTCGGTTTCGGTTTCGGTTTCGGTTACGGTTTCGGTTTCGGTTTCGGTTTCGGTTTCGGTTTCGGTTTCGGTTTCGGTTTCGGTCTCGTTCTCGGTCTCGGTCTCGGTCTCGGTCTCGGTCTCGGTCTCGGTCTCGGTCTCGGTCTCGGTCTCGGTCTCGGTCTCGGTCTCGGTTTCGGTTTCGGTTTCGGTTTCGGTTTCGGTTTCGGTTTCGGTTTCGGTTTCGGTTTCGGTTTCGGTTTCGGTTTCGGTTTCGGTTTCGGTTTCGGTTTCGGTTTCGGTTTCGGTTTCGGTTTCGGTTTCGGTTTCGGTTTCGGTTTCGGTTTCGGTTTCGGTTTCGGTTTCGGTTTCGGTTTCGGTTTCGGTTTCGGTGTCCGTTTCAGTTTCAGTTTCCGTTTCAGTTTCAGTTTCAGTTTCAGTTTCAGTTTCAGTTTCAGTTTCAGTTTCAGTTTCAGTTTCAGTTTCAGTTTCAGTTTCAGTTTCAGTTTCAGTTTCAGTTTCAGTTTCAGTTTCAGTTTCAGTTTCAGTTTCAGTTTCAGTTTCAGTTTCAGTTTCAGTTTCAGTTTCAGATTCAGTTTCAGTTTCAGTTTCAGTTTCAGTTTCAGTTTCAGTTTCAGTTTCAGTTTCAGTTTCAGTTTCAGTTTCAGTTTCAGTTTCAGTTTCAGTTTCAGTTTCAGTTTCAGTTTCAGTTTCAGTTTCAGTTTCAGTTTCAGTTTCAGTTTCAGTTTCAGTTTCAGTTTCAGTTTCAGTTTCAGTTTCAGTTTCAGTTTCAGTTTCAGTTTCAGTTTCAGTTTCAGTTTCAGTTTCAGTTTCAGTTTCAGTTTCAGTTTCAGTTTCAGTTTCAGTTTCAGTTTCAGTTTCAGTTTCAGTTTCAGTTTCAGTTTCCGTTTCAGCTTCAGTTTCAGTTTCAGTTTCAGTTTCAGTTTCAGTTTCAGTTTCAGTTTCAGTTTCAGTTTCAGTTTCAGTTTCAGTTTCAGTTTCAGTTTCAGTTTCAGTTTCAGTTTCAGTTTCAGTTTCAGTTTCAGTTTCAGTTTCAGTTTCAGTTTCAGTTTGAGTTTCAGTTTAAGTTTAAGTTTAAGTTTAAGTTTAAGTTTCAGTTTCAGTTTCAGTTTCAGTTTCAGTTTCAGTTTCAGTTTCAGTTTCAGTTTCAGTTTCAGTTTCAGTTTCAGTTTCTATTTGAGTTTCAGTTTCAGTTTCAGTTTCAGTTTCAGTTACAGTTTCAGTTTCAGTTTCAGGTTCGGTTTCGGTTACGGTTACGGTTTCGGTTTCGGTTTCGGTCTCGGTTTCGGTTTCGGTTTCGGTTTCGGTTTCGGTTTCGGTTTCGGTTTCGGTTTCGGTTTCGGTTTCGGTTTCGGTTTCGGTTTCGGTTTCGGTTTCGGTTTCGGTTTCGGTTTCGGTTTCGGTTTCGGTTTCGGTTTCGGTTTCGGTTTCGGTTTCGGTTTCGGTTTCGGTTTCGGTTTCGGTTTCGGTTTCGGTTTCGGTTTCGGTTTCGGTTTCGGTTTCGGTTTCGGTTTCGGTTTCGGTTTCGGTTTCGGTTTCGGTTTCGGTTTCGGTTTCGGTTTCGGTTTCGGTTTCGGTTTCGGTTTCGGTTTCGGTTTCGGTTTCGGTTTCGGTTTCGGTTTCGGTTTCGGTTTCGGTTTCGGTTTCGGTTTCGGTTTCGGTTTCGGTTTCGGTTTCGGTTTCGGTTTCGGTTTCGGTTTCGGTTTCGGTTTCGGTTTCGGTTTCGGTTTCGGTTTCGGTTTCGGTTTCGGTTTCGGTTTCGGTTTCGGTTTCGGTTTCGGTTTCGGTTTCGGTTTCGGTTTCGGTTTCGGTTTCGGTTTCGGTTTCGGTTTCGGTTTCGGTTTCGTTTCGGTTTCGGTTTCGGTTTCGGTTTCGGTTTCGGTTTCGGTTTCGGTTTCGGTTTCGGTTTCGGTTTCGGTTTAGGTTTCGGTTTCGGTTTCGGTTTCGGTTTCGGTTTCGGTTTCGGTTTCGGTTTCGGTTTCGGTTTCGGTTTCAGTTTCGTTTCGTTTCGTTTCAGTTTCAGTTTCAGTTTCAGTTTCAGTTTCAGTTTCAGTTTCAGTTTCAGTTTCAGTTTCAGTTTCAGTTTCAGTTTCAGTTTCAGTTTCAGTTTCAGTTTCAGTTTCAGTTTCAGTTTGAGTTTCAGTTTGAGTTTCAGTTTCAGTTTCAGTTTCAGATTCAGTTTCAGTTTCAGTTTCAGTTTCAGTTTCAGTTTCAGTTTCAGTTTCAGTTTCAGTTTCAGTTTCAGTTTCAGTTTCAGTTTCAGTTTCAGTTTCAGTTTCAGTTTCAGTTTCAGTTTCAGTTTCAGTTTCAGCTTCAGTCTCAGTCTCAGTTTTAGTTTCAGTTTCAGTTTCCGTTTCAGTCTCAGTTTCAGTTTCAGTTTCAGTTTCAGTTTCAGTTTCAGTTTCAGTTTCAGTTTCAGTTTCAGTTTCAGTTTCAGTTTCAGTTTCAGTTTCAGTTTCAGTTTCAGTTTCAGTTTCAGTTTCAGTTTCAGTTTCAGTTTCAGTTTCAGTTTCAGTTTCAGTTTCAGTTTCAGTTTCAGTTTCAGTTTCAGTTTCAGTTTCAGTTTCAGTTTCAGTTTCAGTTTCAGTTTCAGTTTCAGTTTCAGTTTCAGTTTCAGTTTCAGTTTCAGTTTCAGTTTCAGTTTCAGTTTCAGTTTCAGTTTCAGTTTCAGTTTCAGTTTCAGTTTCAGTTTCAGTTTCAGTTTCAGTTTCAGTTTCAGTTTCAGTTTCAGTTTCAGTTTCAGTTTCAGTTTCAGTTTCAGTTTCAGTTTCAGTTTCAGTTTCAGTTTCAGTTTCAGCTTCAGCTTTAGCTTCAGTTTCAGTTTCAGTTTCAGTTTCAGTTTCAGTTTCAGTTTCAGTTTCAGTTTCAGTTTCAGTTTCAGTTTCAGTTTCAGTTTCAGTTTCAGTTTCAGTTTGAGTTTCAGTTTAAGTTTAAGTTTCAGTTTCAGTTTCAGTTTCAGTTTCAGTTTCAGTTTCAGTTTCAGTTTCAGTTTCTATTTGAGTTTGAGTTTCAGTTTCAGTTTCAGTTTCAGTTACAGTTTCAGTTTCAGTTTCAGTTTCAGTTTCAGTTTCAGTTTCAGTTTCAGTTTCAGTTTCAGTTTCAGTTTCAGCTTCAGTTTCAGTTTCTGTTTCAGTTTCAGGTTCAGTTTCAGTTTCAGTTACGGTTTCGGTTTCGGTTTCGGTTTCCGTTTCGGTTTCGGTTTCGGTTTCGGTTTCGCTTTCGGTTTCGGTTTCGGTTTCGGTTTCGGTTTCGGTTTCGGTTTCGGTTTCGGTTTCGACTTCGGTTTCGGTTTCGGTTTCGGTTTCGGTTTCAGTTTCAGTTTCAGTTTCAGTTTCAGTTTCAGTTTCAGTTTCAGTTTCAGTTTCAGTTTCAGTTTCAGTTTCAGTTTCAGTTTCAGTTTCAGTTTCAGTTTCAGTTTCAGTTTCGTTTCAGTTTCAGTTTCAGTTTCAGTTTCAGTTTCAGTTTCAGTTTCAGTTTCAGTTTCAGTTTCAGTTTCAGTTTCAGTTTCAGTTTCAGTTTCAGTTTCAGTTTCAGTTTCAGTTTCAGTTTCAGTTTCAGTTTCAGTTTCAGTTTCAGTTTCAGTTTCAGTTTCAGTTTCAGTTTCAGTTTCAGTTTCAGTTTCAGTTTCAGTTTCAGTTTCAGTTTCAGTTTCAGTTTCAGTTTCAGTTTCAGTTTCAGTTTCAGTTTCAGTTTCAGTTTCAGTTTCAGTTTCAGTTTCAGTTTCAGTTTCAGTTTCAGTTTCAGTTTCAGTTTCAGTTTCAGTTTCAGTTTCAGTTTCAGTTTCAGTTTCAGTTTCAGTTTCAGTTTCAGTTTCAGTTTCAGTTTCAGTTTCAGTTTCAGTTTCAGTTTCAGTTTCAGTTTCAGTTTCAGTTTCAGTTTCAGTTTCAGTTTCAGTTTCAGTTTCAGTTTCAGTTTCAGTTTCAGTTTCAGTTTCAGTTTCAGTTTCAGTTTCAGTTTCAGTTTCAGTTTCAGTTTCAGTTTCAGTTTCAGTTTCAGTTTCAGTTTCAGTTTCAGTTTCAGTTTCAGTTTCAGTTTCAGTTTCAGTTTCAGTTTCAGTTTCAGTTTCAGTTTCAGTTTCAGTTTCAGTTTCAGTTTCAGTTTCAGTTTCAGTTTCAGTTTCAGTTTCAGTTTCAGTTTCAGTTTCAGTTTCAGTTTCAGTTTCAGTTTCAGTTTCAGTGTCAGTTTCAGTTTCAGTTTCAGTTTCAGTTTCAGTTTCAGTTTGAGTTTCAGTTTGAGTTTCAGTTTGAGTTTCAGTTTCAGTTTCAGATTCAGTTTCAGTTTCAGTTTCAGTTTCAGTTTCAGTTTCAGTTTCAGTTTCAGTTTCAGTTTCAGTTTCCGTTTCAGTTTCAGTTTCAGTTTCAGTTTCAGTTTCGGTTTCAGTTTCAGTTTCAGCTTCAGTCTCAGTTTCAGTTTTAGTTTCAGTTTCAGTTTCCGTTTCAGTCTCAGTTTCAGTTTCAGTTTCAGTATCAGTTTCAGTTTCAGTTTCAGTTTCAGTTTCAGTTTCAGTTTCAGTTTCAGTTTCAGTTTCAGTTTCAGTTTCAGTTTCAGTTTCAGTTTCAGTTTCAGTTTCAGTTTCAGTTTCAGTTTCAGTTTCAGTTTCAGTTTCAGTTTCAGTTTCAGTTTCAGTTTCAGTTTCAGTTTCAGTTTCAGTTTCAGTTTCAGTTTCAGTTTCAGTTTCAGTTTCAGTTTCAGTTTCAGTTTCAGTTTCAGTTTCAGTTTCAGTTTCAGTTTCAGTTTCAGTTTCAGTTTCAGTTTCAGTTTCAGTTTCAGTTTCAGTTTCAGTTTCAGTTTCAGTTTCAGTTTCAGTTTCAGTTTCAGTTTCAGTTTCAGTTTCAGTTTCAGTTTCAGTTTCAGTTTCAGTTTCAGTTTCAGTTTCAGTTTCAGTTTCAGTTTCAGTTTCAGTTTCAGTTTCAGTTTCAGTTTCAGTTTCAGTTTCAGTTTCAGTTTCAGTTTCAGTTTCAGTTTCAGTTTCAGTTTCAGTTTCAGTTTCAGTTTCAGTTTCAGATTCAGTTTCTGTTTCTGTTTCTGTTTCTGTTTCTGTTTCTGTTTCAGTTTCAGTTTCAGTTTCAGTTTCAGTTTCAGTTTCAGTTTCAGTTTCAGTTTCAGTTTCAGTTTCAGTTTCAGTTTCAGTTTCAGTTTCAGTTTCAGTTTCAGTTTCAGTTTCAGTTTCAGTTTCAGTTTCAGTTTCTATTTGAGTTTGAGTTTCAGTTTCAGTTTCAGTTTCAGTTACAGTTTCAGTTTCAGTTTCAGTTTCAGTTTCAGTTTCAGTTTCAGTTTCAGTTTCAGTTTCAGTTTCAGTTTCAGTTTCAGTTTCAGTTTCAGTTTCAGTTTCTGTTTCAGTTTCAGGTTCAGTTTCAGTTTCAGTTACGGTTTCGGTTTCGGTTTCGGTTTCCGTTTCGGTTTCGGTTTCGGTTTCGGTTTCGCTTTCGGTTTCGGTTTCGGTTTCGGTTTCGGTTTCGGTTTCGGTTTCGGCTTCGGCTTCGGTTTCGGTTTCGGTTTCGGTTTCGGTTTCAGTTTCAGTTTCAGTTTCAGTTTCAGTTTCAGTTTCAGTTTCAGTTTCAGTTTCAGTTTCAGTTTCAGTTTCAGTTTCAGTTTCAGTTTCAGTTTCAGTTTCAGTTTCAGTTTCAGTTTCAGTTTCGTTTCAGTTTCAGTTTCAGTTTCAGTTTCAGTTTCAGTTTCAGTTTCAGTTCCAGTTTCAGTTTCAGTTTCAGTTTCAGTTTCAGTTTCAGTTTCAGTTTCAGTTTCAGTTTCAGTTTCAGTTTCAGTTTCAGTTTCAGTTTCAGTTTCAGTTTCAGTTTCAGTTTCAGTTTCAGTTTCAGTTTCAGTTTCAGTTTCAGTTTCAGTTTCAGTTTCAGTTTCAGTTTCAGTTTCAGTTTCAGTTTCAGTTTCAGTTTCAGTTTCAGTTTCAGTTTCAGTTTCAGTTTCAGTTTCAGTTTCAGTTTCAGTTTCAGTTTCAGTTTCAGTTTCAGTTTCAGTTTCAGTTTCAGTTTCAGTTTCAGTTTCAGTTTCAGTTTCAGTTTCAGTTTCAGTTTCAGTTTCAGTTTCAGTTTCAGTTTCAGTGTCAGTTTCAATTTCAGTTTCAGTTTCAGTTTCAGTTTCAGTTTGAGTTTCAGTTTGAGTTTCAGTTTCAGTTTCAGTTTCAGTTTCAGATTCAGTTTCAGTTTCAGTTTCAGTTTCAGTTTCAGTTTCAGTTTCAGTTTCAGTTTCCGTTTCAGTTTCAGTTTCAGTTTCAGTTTCAGTTTCGGTTTCAGTTTCAGTTTCAGCTTCAGTCTCAGTTTCAGTTTTAGTTTCAGTTTCAGTTTCCGTTTCAGTCTCAGTTTCAGTTTCAGTTTCAGTATCAGTTTCAGTTTCAGTTTCAGTTTCAGTTTCAGTTTCAGTTTCAGTTTCAGTTTCAGTTTCAGTTTCAGTTTCAGTTTCAGTTTCAGTTTCAGTTTCAGTTTCAGTTTCAGTTTCAGTTTCAGTTTCAGTTTCAGTTTCAGTTTCAGTTTCAGTTTCAGTTTCAGTTTCAGTTTCAGTTTCAGTTTCAGTTTCAGTTTCAGTTTCAGTTTCAGTTTCAGTTTCAGTTTCAGTTTCAGTTTCAGTTTCAGTTTCAGTTTCAGTTTCAGTTTCAGTTTCAGTTTCAGTTTCAGTTTCAGTTTCAGTTTCAGTTTCAGTTTCAGTTTCAGTTTCAGTTTCAGTTTCAGTTTCAGTTTCAGTTTCAGTTTCAGTTTCAGTTTCAGTTTCAGTTGCAGTTGCAGTTGCAGTTGCAGTTGCAGTTGCAGTTGCAGTTGCAGTTGCAGTTGCAGTTGCAGTTGCAGTTGCAGTTGCAGTTGCAGTTGCAGTTGCAGTTGCAGTTGCAGTTGCAGTTGCAGTTGCAGTTGCAGTTGCAGTTTCAGTTTCAGTTTCAGTTTCAGTTTCAGTTTCAGTTTCAGTTTCAGTTTCAGTTTCAGTTTCAGTTTCAGTTTCAGTTTCAGTTTCAGTTTCAGTTTCAGTTTCAGTTTCAGTTTCAGTTTCAGTTTCAGTTTCAGTTTCAGTTACAGTTTCAGTTTCAGTTTCAGTTTCAGTTTCAGTTTCAGTTTCAGTTTCAGTTTCAGTTTCAGTTTCAGTTTCAGTTTCAGTTTCAGTTTCAGTTTCAGTTTCAGTTTCAGTTTCAGTTTCAGTTTCAGTTTCAGTTTCAGTTTCAGTTTCAGTTTCAGTTTCAGTTTCAGTTTCAGTTTCAGTTTCAGTTTCAGTTTCAGTTTCAGTTTCAGTTTCAGTTTCAGTTTCAGTTTCAGTTTCAGTTTCAGTTTCAGTTTCAGTTTCAGTTTCAGTTTCAGTTTCAGTTTCAGTTTCAGTTTCAGTTTCAGTTTCAGTTTCAGTTTCAGTTTCAGTTTCAGTTTCAGTTTCAGTTTCAGTTTCAGTTTCAGTTTCAGTTTCAGTTTCAGTTTCAGTTTCAGTTTCAGTTTCAGTTTCAGTTTCAGTTTCAGTTTCAGTTTCAGTTTCAGTTTCAGTTTCAGTTTCAGCTTCAGCTTCAGCTTCAGCTTCAGCTTCAGCTTCAGCTTCAGCTTCAGCTTCAGCTTCAGCTTCAGCTTCAGCTTCAGCTTCAGCTTCAGCTTCAGCTTCAGCTTCAGCTTCAGCTTCAGCTTCAGCTTCAGCTTCAGCTTCAGCTTCAGCTTCAGCTTCAGCTTCAGTTTCTGTTTCTGTTTCAGTTTCAGTTTCAGTTTCAGTTTCAGTTTCAGTTTCAGTTTCAGTTTCAGTTTCAGTTTCAGTTTCAGTTTCAGCTTCAGCTTCAGCTTCAGCTTCAGCTTCAGCTTCAGCTTCAGCTTCAGCTTCAGCTTCAGCTTCAGTTTCAGTTTCAGTTTCAGTTTCAGCTTCAGCTTCAGCTTCAGCTTCAGGTTCAGTTTCAGTTTCAGTTTCAGTTTCAGTTTCAGTTTCAGTTTCAGTTTCAGTTTCAGTTTCAGATTCAGATTCAGTTTCAGTTTCAGTTTCAGTTTCAGTTTCAGTTTCAGTTTCAGTTTCAGTTTCAGTTTCAGGTTCAGGTTCAGTTTCAGTTTCAGTTTCAGTTTCAGTTTCAGTTTCAGTTTCAGCTTCAGCTTCAGCTTCAGCTTCAGCTTCAGCTTCAGCTTCAGCTTCAGCTTCAGCTTCAGCTTCAGCTTCAGCTTCAGCTTCAGCTTCAGCTTCAGCTTCAGCTTCAGCTTCAGCTTCAGCTTCAGCTTCAGCTTCAGCTTCAGCTTCAGCTTCAGCTTCAGCTTCAGCTTCAGCTTCAGCTTCAGCTTCAGCTTCAGCTTCAGCTTCAGCTTCAGCTTCAGCTTCAGCTTCAGCTTCAGCTTCAGTTTCTGTTTCAGTTTCAGTTTCAGTTTCAGTTTCAGTTTCAGTTTCAGTTTCAGTTTCAGCTTCAGCTTCAGCTTCAGCTTCAGCTTCAGCTTCAGCTTCAGCTTCAGCTTCAGCTTCAGCTTCAGCTTCAGCTTCAGCTTCAGCTTCAGCTTCAGCTTCAGCTTCAGCTTCAGCTTCAGTTTCAGCTTCAGCTTCAGCTTCAGCTTCAGTTTCAGTTTCAGTTTCAGTTTCAGTTTCAGTTTCAGTTTCAGTTTCAGTTTCAGTTTCAGTTTCAGTTTCAGTTTCAGTTTCAGTTTCAGTTTCAGTTTCAGTTTCAGTTTCAGTTTCAGTTTCAGTTTCAGTTTCAGTTTCAGTTTCAGTTTCAGTTTCAGTTTCAGTTTCAGTTTCAGTTTCAGTTTCAGTTTCAGTTTCAGTTTCAGTTTCAGTTTCAGTTTCAGTTTCAGTTTCAGTTTCAGTTTCAGTTTCAGTTTCAGTTTCAGTTTCAGTTTCAGTTTCAGTTTCAGTTTCAGTTTCAGTTTCAGTTTCAGTTTCAGTTTCAGTTTCAGTTTCAGTTTCAGTTTCAGTTTCAGTTTCAGTTTCAGTTTCAGTTTCAGCTTCAGCTTCAGCTTCAGCTTCAGCTTCAGCTTCAGCTTCAGCTTCAGCTTCAGCTTCAGCTTCAGCTTCAGCTTCAGCTTCAGCTTCAGCTTCAGCTTCAGCTTCAGCTTCAGCTTCAGCTTCAGCTTCAGCTTCAGCTTCAGCTTCAGCTTCAGCTTCAGCTTCAGCTTCAGCTTCAGCTTCAGCTTCAGCTTCAGCTTCAGCTTCAGCTTCAGCTTCAGCTTCAGCTTCAGCTTCAGCTTCAGCTTCAGCTTCAGCTTCAGCTTCAGCTTCAGCTTCAGCTTCAGCTTCAGCTTCAGCTTCAGCTTCAGCTTCAGCTTCAGCTTCAGCTTCAGCTTCAGCTTCAGCTTCAGCTTCAGTTTCTGTTTCTGTTTCAGTTTCAGTTTCAGTTTCAGTTTCAGTTTCAGTTTCAGTTTCAGTTTCAGTTTCAGTTTCAGTTTCAGCTTCAGCTTCAGCTTCAGCTTCAGCTTCAGCTTCAGCTTCAGCTTCAGCTTCAGCTTCAGCTTCAGCTTCAGCTTCAGCTTCAGCTTCAGCTTCAGCTTCAGTTTCAGTTTCAGTTTCAGTTTCAGCTTCAGCTTCAGCTTCAGTTTCAGTTTCAGTTTCAGTTTCAGTTTCAGTTTCAGTTTCAGTTTCAGTTTCAGTTTCAGTTTCAGTTTCAGTTTCAGTTTCAGTTTCAGTTTCAGTTTCAGTTTCAGTTTCAGTTTCAGTTTCAGTTTCAGTTTCAGTTTCAGTTTCAGTTTCAGTTTCAGTTTCAGTTTCAGTTTCAGTTTCAGTTTCAGTTTCAGTTTCAGTTTCAGTTTCAGTTTCAGTTTCAGTTTCAGTTTCAGTTTCAGTTTCAGTTTCAGTTTCAGTTTCAGTTTCAGTTTCAGTTTCAGTTTCAGTTTCAGTTTCAGTTTCAGTTTCAGTTTCAGTTTCAGTTTCAGTTTCAGTTTCAGCTTCAGCTTCAGCTTCAGCTTCAGCTTCAGCTTCAGCTTCAGCTTCAGCTTCAGCTTCAGCTTCAGCTTCAGCTTCAGCTTCAGCTTCAGCTTCAGCTTCAGCTTCAGCTTCAGCTTCAGCTTCAGCTTCAGCTTCAGCTTCAGCTTCAGCTTCAGCTTCAGCTTCAGCTTCAGCTTCAGCTTCAGTTTCTGTTTCAGTTTCAGTTTCAGTTTCAGTTTCAGTTTCAGTTTCAGTTTCAGTTTCAGTTTCAGTTTCAGTTTCAGTTTCAGTTTCAGTTTCAGCTTCAGCTTCAGCTTCAGCTTCAGCTTCAGCTTCAGCTTCAGCTTCAGCTTCAGCTTCAGCTTCAGCTTCAGTTTCAGTTTCAGTTTCAGTTTCAGCTTCAGCTTCAGCTTCAGCTTCAGGTTCAGTTTCAGTTTCAGTTTCAGTTTCAGTTTCAGTTTCAGTTTCAGTTTCAGTTTCAGTTTCAGTTTCAGATTCAGATTCAGTTTCAGTTTCAGTTTCAGTTTCAGTTTCAGTTTCAGTTTCAGTTTCAGTTTCAGGTTCAGGTTCAGTTTCAGTTTCAGTTTCAGTTTCAGTTTCAGTTTCAGTTTCAGCTTCAGCTTCAGCTTCAGCTTCAGCTTCAGCTTCAGCTTCAGCTTCAGCTTCAGCTTCAGCTTCAGCTTCAGCTTCAGCTTCAGCTTCAGCTTCAGCTTCAGTTTCTGTTTCTGTTTCTGTTTCAGTTTCAGTTTCAGTTTCAGTTTCAGTTTCAGTTTCAGTTTCAGTTTCAGTTTCAGTTTCAGTTTCAGCTTCAGCTTCAGCTTCAGCTTCAGCTTCAGCTTCAGCTTCAGCTTCAGTTTCAGTTTCAGTTTCAGTTTCAGTTTCAGCTTCAGCTTCAGTTTCAGTTTCAGTTTCAGTTTCAGTTTCAGTTTCAGTTTCAGTTTCAGTTTCAGTTTCAGTTTCAGTTTCAGTTTCAGATTCAGTTTCAGTTTCAGTTTCAGTTTCAGTTTCAGTTTCAGTTTCAGTTTCAGTTTCAGTTTCAGTTTCAGGTTCAGTTTCAGTTTCAGTTTCAGTTTCAGTTTCAGTTTCAGTTTCAGCTTCAGCTTCAGTTTCTGTTTCAGGTTCAGTTTCAGTTTCAGTTTCAGTTTCAGTTTCAGTTTTAGTTTCAGTTTCAGTTTCAGTTTCAGTTTCAGTTTCAGTTTCAGTTTCAGTTTCAGATTCAGTTTCAGATTCAGTTTCAGTTTCAGTTTCAGTTTCAGTTTCAGTTTCAGTTTCAGTTTCAGTTTCAGTTTCAGTTTCAGTTTCAGTTTCAGTTTCAGTTTCAGTTTCAGTTTCAGTTTCAGTTTCAGTTTCAGTTTCAGTTTCAGTTTCAGTTTCAGTTTCAGTTTCAGTTTCAGTTTCAGTTTCAGTTTCAGTTTCAGTTTCAGATTCAGTTTCAGTTTCAGTTTCAGTTTCAGTTTCAGTTTCAGTTTCAGTTTCAGTTTCAGTTTCAGTTTCAGTTTCAGTTTCAGTTTCAGTTTCAGTTTCAGTTTCAGTTTCAGTTTCAGTTTCAGTTTCAGTTTCAGTTTCAGTTTCAGTTTCAGTTTCAGTTTCAGTTTCAGTTTCAGTTTCAGTTTCAGTTTCAGTTTCAGTTTCAGTTTCAGTTTCAGTTTCAGTTTCAGTTTCAGTTTCAGTTTCAGTTTCAGTTTCAGTTTCAGTTTCAGTTTCAGTTTCAGTTTCAGTTTCAGTTTCAGGTTCAGGTTCAGGTTCAGGTTCAGGTTCAGGTTCAGGTTCAGGTTCAGGTTCAGGTTCAGGTTCAGGTTCAGGTTCAGGTTCAGGTTCAGGTTCAGGTTCAGGTTCAGGTTCAGGTTCAGGTTCAGGTTCAGTTTCAGTTTCAGTTTCAGTTTCAGTTTCAGTTTCAGTTTCAGTTTCAGCTTCAGCTTCAGGTTCTGTTTCAGTTTCAGGTTCAGTTTCAGTTTCAGTTACAGTTTCAGTTTCAGTTTCAGTTTCAGTTTCAGTTTCAGTTTCAGTTTCAGTTTCAGTTTCAGTTTCAGTTTCAGTTTCAGTTTCAGTTTCAGTTTAAGTTTCAGTTTAAGTTTCAGTTTCAGTTTCAGTTTCAGTTTCAGTTTCAGTTTCAGTTTCAGTTTCAGTTTCAGATTCAGTTTCAGTTTCAGTTTCAGTTTCAGTTTCAGTTTCAGTTTCAGTTTCAGTTTCAGTTTCAGTTTCAGTTTCAGTTTCAGTTTCAGTTTCAGTTTCAGTTTCAGTTTCAGTTTCAGTTTCAGTTTCAGTTTCAGTTTCAGTTTCAGTTTCAGTTGCAGTTGCAGTTGCAGTTGCAGTTGCAGTTGCAGTTGCAGTTGCAGTTTCAGTTTCAGTTTCAGTTTCAGTTTCAGTTTCAGTTTCAGTTTCAGTTTCAGTTTCAGTTTCAGTTTCAGTTTCAGTTTCAGTTTCAGTTTCAGTTTCAGTTTCAGTTTCAGTTTCAGTTTCAGTTTCAGTTTCAGTTTCAGTTTCAGTTTCAGTTTCAGTTTCAGTTTCAGTTTCAGTTTCAGTTTCAGTTTCAGTTTCAGTTTCAGTTTCAGTTTCAGTTTCAGTTTCAGTTTCAGTTTCAGTTTCAGTTTCAGTTTCAGTTTCAGTTTCAGTTTCAGTTTCAGTTTCAGTTTCAGTTTCAGTTTCAGTTTCAGTTTCAGTTTCAGTTTCAGTTTCAGTTTCAGTTTCAGTTTCAGTTTCAGTTTCAGTTTCAGTTTCAGTTTCAGTTTCAGTTTCAGTTTCAGTTTCAGTTTCAGTTTCAGTTTCAGTTTCAGTTTCAGTTTCAGTTTCAGTTTCAGTTTCAGTTTCAGTTTCAGTTTCAGTTTCAGTTTCAGTTTCAGCTTCAGCTTCAGCTTCAGCTTCAGCTTCAGCTTCAGCTTCAGCTTCAGCTTCAGCTTCAGCTTCAGCTTCAGCTTCAGCTTCAGCTTCAGCTTCAGGTTCAGCTTCAGCTTCAGCTTCAGCTTCAGCTTCAGCTTCAGCTTCAGCTTCAGCTTCAGCTTCAGCTTCAGCTTCAGCTTCAGCTTCAGCTTCAGCTTCAGCTTCAGCTTCAGCTTCAGCTTCAGCTTCAGTTTCAGTTTCAGTTTCAGTTTCAGTTTCAGTTTCAGCTTCAGCTTCAGCTTCAGCTTCAGTTTCTGTTTCAGTTTCAGTTTCAGTTTCAGTTTCAGTTTCAGTTTCAGTTTCAGTTTCAGTTTCAGTTTCAGGTTCAGCTTCAGCTTCAGCTTCAGCTTCAGCTTCAGCTTCAGCTTCAGCTTCAGCTTCAGCTTCAGCTTCAGCTTCAGCTTCAGCTTCAGCTTCAGCTTCAGCTTCAGCTTCAGCTTCAGCTTCAGTTTCAGTTTCAGTTTCAGTTTCAGTTTCAGTTTCAGTTTCAGTTTCAGTTTCAGTTTCAGTTTCAGTTTCAGTTTCAGCTTCAGCTTCAGTTTCTGTTTCAGTTTCAGTTTCAGTTTCAGTTTCAGTTTCAGTTTCAGTTTCAGTTTCAGTTTCAGTTTCAGTTTCAGTTTCAGTTTCAGTTTCAGTTTCAGTTTCAGTTTCAGTTTCAGTTTCAGTTTCAGTTTCAGTTTCAGTTTCAGTTTCAGTTTCAGTTTCAGTTTCAGTTTCAGTTTCAGTTTCAGTTTCAGTTTCAGTTTCAGTTTCAGTTTCAGTTTCAGTTTCAGTTTCAGTTTCAGTTTCAGTTTCAGTTTCAGCTTCAGCTTCAGCTTCAGCTTCAGCTTCAGCTTCAGCTTCAGCTTCAGCTTCAGCTTCAGCTTCAGCTTCAGGTTCAGCTTCAGCTTCAGCTTCAGCTTCAGCTTCAGCTTCAGCTTCAGCTTCAGCTTCAGCTTCAGCTTCAGCTTCAGCTTCAGCTTCAGCTTCAGCTTCAGCTTCAGCTTCAGCTTCAGCTTCAGTTTCAGTTTCAGTTTCAGTTTCAGTTTCAGTTTCAGTTTCAGCTTCAGCTTCAGCTTCAGCTTCAGCTTCTGTTTCAGTTTCAGTTTCAGTTTCAGTTTCAGTTTCAGTTTCAGTTTCAGTTTCAGTTTCAGTTTCAGTTTCAGTTTCAGTTTCAGGTTCAGCTTCAGCTTCAGCTTCAGCTTCAGCTTCAGCTTCAGCTTCAGCTTCAGCTTCAGCTTCAGCTTCAGCTTCAGCTTCAGCTTCAGCTTCAGCTTCAGCTTCAGCTTCAGCTTCAGCTTCAGTTTCAGTTTCAGTTTCAGTTTCAGTTTCAGTTTCAGTTTCAGTTTCAGTTTCAGTTTCAGTTTCAGTTTCAGTTTCAGTTTCAGTTTCAGCTTCAGCTTCAGCTTCTGTTTCAGTTTCAGTTTCAGTTTCAGTTTCAGTTTCAGTTTCAGTTTCAGTTTCAGTTTCAGTTTCAGTTTCAGTTTCAGTTTCAGTTTCAGTTTCAGTTTCAGTTTCAGTTTCAGTTTCAGTTTCAGTTTCAGTTTCAGTTTCAGTTTCAGTTTCAGTTTCAGTTTCAGTTTCAGTTTCAGTTTCAGTTTCAGTTTCAGTTTCAGTTTCAGTTTCAGTTTCAGTTTCAGTTTCAGTTTCAGTTTCAGTTTCAGTTTCAGTTTCAGTTTCAGTTTCAGTTTCAGTTTCAGTTTCAGTTTCAGTTTCAGTTTCAGTTTCAGTTTCAGTTTCAGTTTCAGTTTCAGTTTCAGTTTCAGTTTCAGTTTCAGTTTCAGTTTCAGTTTCAGTTTCAGTTTCAGTTTCAGTTTCAGTTTCAGTTTCAGTTTCAGTTTCAGTTTCAGTTTCAGTTTCAGTTTCAGCTTCAGCTTCAGCTTCAGCTTCAGCTTCAGCTTCAGCTTCAGCTTCAGCTTCAGCTTCAGCTTCAGCTTCAGCTTCAGCTTCAGCTTCAGGTTCAGCTTCAGGTTCAGCTTCAGCTTCAGCTTCAGCTTCAGCTTCAGCTTCAGCTTCAGCTTCAGCTTCAGCTTCAGCTTCAGCTTCAGCTTCAGCTTCAGCTTCAGCTTCAGCTTCAGCTTCAGCTTCAGCTTCAGTTTCAGTTTCAGTTTCAGTTTCAGTTTCAGTTTCAGTTTCAGTTTCAGCTTCAGCTTCAGCTTCAGCTTCAGTTTCTGTTTCAGTTTCAGTTTCAGTTTCAGTTTCAGTTTCAGTTTCAGTTTCAGTTTCAGTTTCAGTTTCAGTTTCAGTTTCAGTTTCAGTTTCAGTTTCAGTTTCAGTTTCAGTTTCAGTTTCAGTTTCAGTTTCAGTTTCAGTTTCAGGTTCAGCTTCAGCTTCAGCTTCAGCTTCAGCTTCAGCTTCAGCTTCAGCTTCAGCTTCAGCTTCAGCTTCAGCTTCAGTTTCAGTTTCAGTTTCAGTTTCAGTTTCAGTTTCAGTTTCAGTTTCAGTTTCAGTTTCAGTTTCAGCTTCAGCTTCAGCTTCAGTTTCTGTTTCAGTTTCAGTTTCAGTTTCAGTTTCAGTTTCAGTTTCAGTTTCAGTTTCAGTTTCAGTTTCAGTTTCAGTTTCAGTTTCAGTTTCAGTTTCAGTTTCAGTTTCAGTTTCAGTTTCAGTTTCAGTTTCAGTTTCAGTTTCAGTTTCAGATTCAGTTTCTGTTTCTGTTTCTGTTTCTGTTTCTGTTTCAGTTTCAGTTTCAGTTTCAGTTTCAGTTTCAGTTTCAGTTTCAGTTTCAGTTTCAGTTTCAGTTTCAGTTTCAGTTTCAGTTTCAGTTTCAGTTTCAGTTTCAGTTTCAGTTTCAGTTTCAGTTTCAGTTTCAGTTTCAGTTTCAGTTTCAGTTTCAGTTTCAGTTTCAGTATCAGTTTCAGTTTCAGTTTCAGATTCAGTTTCAGTTCAAGTTCAAGTTCAAGTTCCAGTTTCAGTTTCAGTTTCAGTTTCAGTTTCAGTTTCAGTTTCAGTTTCAGTTTCAGTTTCAGTTTCAGTTTCAGTTTCAGTTTCAGTTTCAGTTTCAGTTTCAGTTTCAGTTTCAGTTTCAGTTTCAGTTTCAGTTTCAGTTTCAGTTTCAGTTTCAGTTTCAGTTTCAGTTTCAGTTTCAGTTTCAGTTTCAGTTTCAGTTTCAGTTTCAGTTTCAGTTTCAGTTTCAGTTTCAGTTTCAGTTTCAGTTTCAGTTTCAGTTTCAGTTTCAGTTTCAGTTTCAGTTTCAGTCTCAGTCTCAGTCTCAGTCTCAGTTTCAGTTTCAGTTTCAGTTTCAGTTTCAGTTTCAGTTTCAGTTTCAGTTTCAGTTTCAGCTTCAGCTTCAGCTTCAGCTTCAGCTTCAGCTTCAGCTTCAGCTTCAGCTTCAGCTTCAGCTTCAGCTTCAGCTTCAGCTTCAGCTTCAGCTTCAGCTTCAGCTTCAGCTTCAGCTTCAGCTTCAGCTTCAGCTTCAGCTTCAGCTTCAGCTTCAGCTTCAGCTTCAGCTTCAGCTTCAGCTTCAGCTTCAGCTTCAGCTTCAGTTTCAGTTTCAGTTTCAGTTTCAGTTTCAGTTTCAGCTTCAGCTTCAGCTTCAGCTTCAGGTTCTGTTTCAGTTTCAGTTTCAGTTTCAGTTTCAGTTTCAGTTTCAGTTTCAGTTTCAGTTTCAGTTTCAGTTTCAGTTTCAGTTTCAGTTTCAGCTTCAGCTTCAGCTTCAGCTTCAGCTTCAGCTTCAGCTTCAGCTTCAGCTTCAGCTTCAGCTTCAGCTTCAGTTTCAGTTTCAGTTTCAGTTTCAGTTTCAGTTTCAGTTTCAGTTTCAGTTTCAGCTTCAGCTTCAGCTTCTGTTTCAGTTTCAGTTTCAGTTTCAGTTTCAGTTTCAGTTTCAGTTTCAGTTTCAGTTTCAGTTTCAGTTTCAGTTTCAGTTTCAGTTTCAGTTTCAGTTTCAGTTTCAGTTTCAGTTTCAGTTTCAGTTTCAGTTTCAGTTTCAGTTTCAGTTTCAGTTTCAGTCTCAGTTTCAGTTTCAGTTTCAGATTCAGTTTCTGTTTCTGTTTCTGTTTCTGTTTCTGTTTCAGTTTCAGTTTCAGTTTCAGTTTCAGTTTCAGTTTCAGTTTCAGTTTCAGTTTCAGTTTCAGTTTCAGTTTCAGTTTCAGTTTCAGTTTCAGTTTCAGTTTCAGTTTCAGTTTCAGTTTCAGTTTCAGTTTCAGTTTCAGTTTCAGTTTCAGTTTCAGTTTCAGTATCAGTTTCAGTTTCAGTTTCAGATTCAGTTTCAGTTCAAGTTCAAGTTCAAGTTCCAGTTTCAGTTTCAGTTTCAGATTCAGTTTCAGTTTCAGTTTCAGTTTCAGTTTCAGTTTCAGTTTCAGTTTCAGTTTCAGTTTCAGTTTCAGTTTCAGTTTCAGTTTCAGTTTCAGTTTCAGTCTCAGTCTCAGTCTCAGTCTCAGTTTCAGTTTCAGTTTCAGTTTCAGTTTCAGTTTCAGTTTCAGTTTCAGTTTCAGTTTCAGTTTCAGTTTCAGTTTCAGTTTCAGTTTCAGTTTCAGTTTCAGTTTCAGTTTCAGTTTCAGTTTCAGTTTCAGTTTCAGTTTCAGTTTCAGTTTCAGTTTCAGTTTCAGTTTCAGTTTCAGTTTCAGTTTCAGTTTCAGTTTCAGTTTCAGTTTCAGTTTCAGTTTCAGTTTCAGTTTCAGTTTCAGTTTCAGTTTCAGTTTCAGTTTCAGTTTCAGTTTCAGTTTCAGTTTCAGTTTCAGTTTCAGTTTCAGTTTCAGTTTCAGTTTCAGTTTCAGTTTCAGTTTCAGTTTCAGTTTCAGTTTCAGTTTCAGTTTCAGTTTCAGTTTCAGTTTCAGTTTCAGTTTCAGTTTCAGTTTCAGTTTCAGTTTCAGTTTCAGTTTCAGTTTCAGTTTCAGTTTCAGTTTCAGTTTCAGTTTCAGTTTCAGTTTCAGTTTCAGTTTCAGTTTCAGTTTCAGTTTCAGTTTCAGTTTCAGTTTCAGTTTCAGTTTCAGTTTCAGTTTCAGTTTCAGTTTCAGTTTCAGTTTCAGTTTCAGTTTCAGTTTCAGTTTCAGTTTCAGTTTCAGTTTCAGTTTCAGTTTCAGTTTCAGTTTCAGTTTCAGTTTCAGATTCAGTTTCAGTTTCAGTTTCAGTTTCAGTTTCAGTTTCAGTTTCAGTTTCAGTTTCAGTTTCAGTTTCAGTTTCAGTTTCAGTTTCAGTTTCAGTTTCAGTTTCAGTTTCAGTTTCAGTTTCAGTTTCAGTTTCAGTTTCAGTTTCAGTTTCAGTTTCAGTTTCAGTTTCAGTTTCAGTTTCAGTTTCAGTTTCAGTTTCAGTTTCAGTTTCAGTTTCAGTTTCAGTTTCAGCTTCAGCTTCAGTTTCAGTTTCAGTTTCAGGTTCAGGTTCAGTTTCAGTTTCAGTTTCAGTTTCAGTTTCAGTTTCAGTTTCAGTTTCAGTTTCAGTTTCAGTTTCAGTTTCAGTTTCAGTTTCAGTTTCAGTTTTAGGTTCAGTTTCAGTTTCAGTTTCAGTTTCAGTTTCAGTTTCAGTTTCAGTTTCAGTTTCAGTTTCAGTTTCAGTTTCAGTTTCAGTTTCAGTTTCAGTTTCAGTTTCAGTTTCAGTTTCAGTTTCAGTTTCAGTTTCAGTTTCAGTTTCAGTTTCAGTTTCAGTTTCAGTTTCAGTTTCAGTTTCAGTTTCAGTTTCAGTTTCAGTTTCAGTTTCAGTTTCAGTTTCAGTTTCAGTTTCAGTTTCAGTTTCAGTTTCAGTTTCAGTTTCAGTTTCAGTTTCAGTTTCAGTTTCAGTTTCAGTTTCAGTTTCAGTTTCAGTTTCAGTTTCAGTTTCAGTTTCAGTTTCAGTTTCAGTTTCAGTTTCAGTTTCAGTTTCAGTTTCAGTTTCAGTTTCAGTTTCAGTTTCAGTTTCCGTTTCAGCTTCAGTTTCAGTTTCAGTTTCAGTTTCAGTTTCAGTTTCAGTTTCAGTTTCAGTTTCAGTTTCAGTTTCAGTTTCAGTTTCAGTTTCAGTTTCAGTTTCAGTTTCAGTTTCAGTTTCAGTTTCAGTTTCAGTTTCAGTTTCAGTTTCAGTTTCAGTTTCAGTTTCAGTTTCAGTTTGAGTTTCAGTTTAAGTTTAAGTTTCAGTTTCAGTTTCAGTTTCAGTTTCAGTTTCAGTTTCAGTTTCAGTTTCAGTTTCAGTTTCAGTTTCAGTTTCAGTTTCAGTTTCAGTTTCAGTTTCTATTTGAGTTTCAGTTTCAGTTTCAGTTTCAGTTTCAGTTACAGTTTCAGTTTCAGTTTCAGTTTCAGTTTCAGCTTCAGTTTCTGTTTCAGTTTCAGGTTCGGTTTCGGTTACGGTTACGGTTTCGGTTTCGGTTTCGGTTTCGGTTTCGGTTTCGGTTTCGGTTTCGGTTTCGGTTTCGGTTTCGGTTTCGGTTTCGGTTTCGGTTTCGGTTTCGGTTTCGGTTTCGGTTTCGGTTTCGGTTTCGGTTTCGGTTTCGGTTTCGGTTTCGGTTTCGGTTTCGGTTTCGGTTTCGGTTTCGGTTTCGGTTTCGGTTTCGGTTTCGGTTTCGGTTTCGGTTTCGGTTTCGGTTTCGGTTTCGGTTTCGGTTTCGGTTTCGGTTTCGGTTTCGGTTTCGGTTTCGGTTTCGGTTTCGGTTTCGGTTTCGGTTTCGGTTTCGGTTTCGGTTTCGGTTTCGGTTTCGGTTTCGGTTTCGGTTTCGGTTTCGGTTTCGGTTTCGGTTTCGGTTTCGGTTTCGGTTTCGGTTTCGGTTTCGGTTTCGGTTTCGGTTTCGGTTTCGGTTTCGGTTTCGGTTTCGGTTTCGGTTTCGGTTTCGGTTTCGGTTTCGGTTTCGGTTTCGGTTTCGGTTTCGGTTTCGGTTTCGGTTTCGGTTTCGGTTTCGGTTTCGGTTTCGGTTTCGGTTTCGGTTTCGGTTTCGGTTTCGGTTTCGGTTTCGGTTTCAGTTTCGTTTCGTTTCAGTTTCAGTTTCAGTTTCAGTTTCAGTTTCAGTTTCAGTTTCAGTTTCAGTTTCAGTTTCAGTTTCAGTTTCAGTTTCAGTTTCAGTTTCAGTTTCAGTTTCAGTTTCAGTTTCAGTTTCAGTTTCAGTTTCAGTTTCAGATTCAGTTTCAGTTTCAGTTTGAGTTTCAGTTTGAGTTTCAGTTTCAGTTTCAGTTTCAGATTCAGTTTCAGTTTCAGTTTCAGTTTCAGTTTCAGTTTCAGTTTCAGTTTCAGTTTCAGTTTCAGTTTCAGTTTCAGTTTCAGTTTCAGTTTCAGTTTCAGTTTCAGTTTCAGTTTCAGTTTCAGTTTCAGTTTCAGCTTCAGTCTCAGTCTCAGTTTTAGTTTCAGTTTCAGTTTCCGTTTCAGTCTCAGTTTCAGTTTCAGTTTCAGTTTCAGTTTCAGTTTCAGTTTCAGTTTCAGTTTCAGTTTCAGTTTCAGTTTCAGTTTCAGTTTCAGTTTCAGTTTCAGTTTCAGTTTCAGTTTCAGTTTCAGTTTCAGTTTCAGTTTCAGTTTCAGTTTCAGTTTCAGTTTCAGTTTCAGTTTCAGTTTCAGTTTCAGTTTCAGTTTCAGTTTCAGTTTCAGTTTCAGTTTCAGTTTCAGTTTCAGTTTCAGTTTCAGTTTCAGTTTCAGTTTCAGTTTCAGTTTCAGTTTCAGTTTCAGTTTCAGTTTCAGTTTCAGTTTCAGTTTCAGTTTCAGTTTCAGTTTCAGTTTCAGTTTCAGTTTCAGTTTCAGTTTCAGTTTCAGTTTCAGTTTCAGTTTCAGTTTCAGTTTCAGTTTCAGTTTCAGTTTCAGTTTCAGTTTCAGTTTCAGTTTCAGTTTCAGTTTCAGTTTCAGTTTCAGTTTCAGTTTCAGTTTCAGTTTCAGTTTTAGCTTCAGTTTCAGTTTCAGTTTCAGTTTCAGTTTCAGTTTCAGTTTCAGTTTCAGTTTCAGTTTCAGTTTCAGTTTCAGTTTCAGTTTCAGTTTGAGTTTCAGTTTAAGTTTAAGTTTCAGTTTCAGTTTCAGTTTCAGTTTCTATTTGAGTTTGAGTTTCAGTTTCAGTTTCAGTTTCAGTTACAGTTTCAGTTTCAGTTTCAGTTTCAGTTTCAGTTTCAGTTTCAGTTTCAGTTTCAGTTTCAGTTTCAGTTTCAGCTTCAGTTTCAGTTTCTGTTTCTGTTTCAGTTTCAGGTTCAGTTTCAGTTTCAGTTACGGTTTCGGTTTCGGTTTCGGTTTCCGTTTCGGTTTCGGTTTCGGTTTCGGTTTCGGTTTCGGTTTCGGTTTCGGTTTCGGTTTCGGTTTCGGTTTCGGTTTCGGTTTCGGTTTCGGTTTCGGTTTCGGTTTCGGTTTCGGTTTCGGTTTCGGTTTCGGTTTCGGCTTCGGCTTCGGCTTCGGTTTCGGTTTCGGTTTCGGTTTCAGTTTCAGTTTCAGTTTCAGTTTCAGTTTCAGTTTCAGTTTCAGTTTCAGTTTCAGTTTCAGTTTCAGTTTCAGTTTCAGTTTCAGTTTCAGTTTCGTTTCAGTTTCAGTTTCAGTTTCAGTTTCAGTTTCAGTTTCAGTTTCAGTTTCAGTTTCAGTTTCAGTTTCAGTTTCAGTTTCAGTTTCAGTTTCAGTTTCAGTTTCAGTTTCAGTTTCAGTTTCAGTTTCAGTTTCAGTTTCAGTTTCAGTTTCAGTTTCAGTTTCAGTTTCAGTTTCAGTTTCAGTTTCAGTTTCAGTTTCAGTTTCAGTTTCAGTTTCAGTTTCAGTTTCAGTTTCAGTTTCAGTTTCAGTTTCAGTTTCAGTTTCAGTTTCAGTTTCAGTTTCAGTTTCAGTTTCAGTTTCAGTTTCAGTTTCAGTTTCAGTTTCAGTTTCAGTTTCAGTTTCAGTTTCAGTTTCAGTTTCAGTTTCAGTTTCAGTTTCAGTTTCAGTTTCAGTTTCAGTTTCAGTTTCAGTTTCAGTTTCAGTTTCAGTTTCAGTTTCAGTTTCAGTTTCAGTTTCAGTTTCAGTTTCAGTTTCAGTTTCAGTTTCAGTTTCAGTTTCAGTTTCAGTTTCAGTTTCAGTTTCAGTTTCAGTGTCAGTTTCAGTTTCAGTTTCAGTTTCAGTTTCAGTTTGAGTTTCAGTTTGAGTTTCAGTTTCAGTTTCAGTTTCAGTTTCAGATTCAGTTTCAGTTTCAGTTTCAGTTTCAGTTTCAGTTTCAGTTTCAGTTTCAGTTTCAGTTTCCGTTTCAGTTTCAGTTTCAGTTTCAGTTTCGGTTTCGGTTTCAGTTTCAGTTTCAGCTTCAGTCTCAGTTTCAGTTTTAGTTTCAGTTTCAGTTTCCGTTTCAGTCTCAGTTTCAGTTTCAGTTTCAGTATCAGTTTCAGTTTCAGTTTCAGTTTCAGGTTTCAGTTTCAGTTTCAGTTTCAGTTTCAGTTTCAGTTTCAGTTTCAGTTTCAGTTTCAGTTTCAGTTTCAGTTTCAGTTTCAGTTTCAGTTTCAGTTTCAGTTTAGTTTCAGTTTCAGTTTCAGTTTCAGTTTCAGTTTCAGTTTCAGTTTCAGTTTCAGTTTCAGTTTCAGTTTCAGTTTCAGTTTCAGTTTCAGTTTCAGTTTCAGTTTCAGTTTCAGTTTCAGTTTCAGTTTCAGTTTCAGTTTCAGTTTCAGTTTCAGTTTCAGTTTCAGTTTCAGTTTCAGTTTCAGTTTCAGTTTCAGTTTCAGTTTCAGTTTCCGTTTCAGTTTCAGTTTCAGTTTCAGTTTCAGTTTCAGTTTCAGTTTCAGTTTCAGTTTCAGTTTCAGTTTCAGTTTCAGTTTCAGTTTCAGTTTCAGTTTCAGTTTCAGTTTCAGTTTTCAGTTTCAGTTTCAGTTTCAGTTTCAGTTTCAGTTTCAGTTTCAGTTTCAGTTTCAGTTTCAGTTTCAGTTTCAGTTTCAGTTTCAGTTTCAGTTTCAGTTTCAGTTTCAGTTTCTATTTGAGTTTCAGTTTCAGTTTCAGTTTCAGTTTCAGTTTCAGTTTCAGTTTCAGTTTCAGTTTCAGTTTCAGTTTCAGTTTCAGTTTCAGTTTCAGTTTCAGTTTCAGTTTCAGTTTCAGTTTCAGTTTCAGTTTCAGTTTCAGTTTCAGTTTCAGTTTCAGTTTCAGTTTCAGTTTCAGTTTCAGTTTCAGTTTCAGTTTCAGTTTCAGTTTCAGTTTCAGTTTCAGTTTCAGTTTCAGTTTCAGTGTCAGTTTCAGTTTCAGTTTCAGTTTCAGTTTCAGTTTCAGTTTCAGTTTCAGTTTCAGTTTCAGTTTCAGTTCAGTTTCAGTTTCAGTTTCAGTTTCAGTTTCAGTTTCAGTTTCAGTTTCAGTTTCAGTTTCAGTTTCAGTTTCAGTTTCAGTTTCAGTTTCAGTTTCAGTTTCAGTTTCAGTTTCAGTTTCAGTTTCAGTTTCAGTTTCAGTTTCAGTTTCAGTTTCAGTTTCAGTTTCAGTTTCAGTTTCAGTTTCAGTTTCAGTTTTCAGTTTCAGTTTCAGTTTCAGTTTCAGTTTCAGTTTCAGTTTCAGTTTCAGTTTCAGTTTCAGTTTCAGTTTCAGTTTCAGTTTCAGTTTCAGTTTCAGTTTCAGTTTCAGTTTCAGTTTCAGTTTCAGTTTCAGTTTCAGTTTCAGTTTTCAGTTTCAGTTTCAGTTTCAGTTTCAGTTTCAGTTTCAGTTTCAGTTTCAGTTTCAGTTTCAGTTTCAGTTTCAGTTTCAGTTTTCAGTTTCAGTTTCAGTTTCAGTTTCAGTTTCAGTTTCAGTTTCAGTTTCAGTTTCAGTTTCAGTTTCAGTTTCAGTTTCAGTTTCAGTTTCAGTTTCAGTTTCAGTTTCAGTTTCAGTTTCAGTTTCAGTTTCAGTTTCAGTTTCAGTTTCAGTTTCAGTTTCAGTTTCAGTTTCAGTTTCAGTTTCAGTTTCAGTTTCAGTTTCAGTTTCAGTTTCAGTTTCAGTTTCAGTTTCAGTTTCAGTTCAGTTTCAGTTTCAGTTTCAGTTTCAGTTTCAGTTTCAGTTTCAGTTTCAGTTTCAGTTTCAGTTTCAGTTTCAGTTTCAGTTTCAGTTTCAGTTTCAGTTTCAGTTTCAGTTTCAGTTTCAGTTTCAGTTTCAGTTTCAGTTTCAGTTTCAGTTTCAGTTTCAGTTTCAGTTTCAGTTTCAGTTTCAGTTTCAGTTTCAGTTTCAGTTTCAGTTTCAGTTTCAGTTTCAGTTCAGTTTCAGTTTCAGTTTCAGTTTCAGTTTCAGTTTCAGTTTCAGTTTCAGTTTCAGTTTCAGTTTCAGTTTCAGTTTCAGTTTCAGTTTCAGTTTCAGTTTCAGTTTCAGTTTCAGTTTCAGTTTCAGTTTCAGTTTCAGTTTCAGTTTCAGTTTCAGTTTCAGTTTCAGTTTCAGTTTCAGTTTCAGTTTCAGTTTCAGTTTCAGTTTCAGTTTCAGTTTCAGTTTCAGTTTCAGTTTCAGTTTCAGTTTCAGTTTCAGTTTCAGTTTCAGTTTCAGTTTCAGTTTCAGTTTTCAGTTTCAGTTTCAGTTTCAGTTTCCGTTTCAGTTTCAGTTTCGGTTTCAGTTTCAGTTTCGGTTTCAGTCTCATTTTCAGTTTCAGTTTCAGTTTCAGTTTTAGTTTCAGTTTCAGTTTCAGTTTCAGTTTCAGTTTCAGTTTCAGTTTCAGCTTCAGTTTCAGTTTCAGTTTCAGTTTCAGTTTCAGTTTCAGTTTCAGTTTCAGTTTCAGTTTCAGTTTCAGTTTCAGTTTCAGTATCAGGTTCAGTTTCAGTTTCAGTTTCAGTTTCAGTTTCAGTTTCAGTTTCAGTTTCAGTTTCAGTTTCAGTTTCAGTTTCAGTTTCAGTTTCAGTTTCAGTTTCAGTTTCAGTTTCAGTTTCAGTTTCAGTTTCAGTTTCAGTTTCAGTTTCAGTTTCAGTTTCAGTTTCAGTTTCAGTTTCAGTTTCAGTTTCAGTTTCAGTTTCAGTTTAAGTTTCAGTTTCAGTTTCAGTTTCAGTTTCAGTTTCAGTTTCAGTTTCAGTTTCAGTTTCAGATTCAGTTTCAGTTTCAGTTTCAGTTTCAGTTTCAGTTTCAGTTTCAGTTTCAGTTTCAGTTTCAGTTTCAGTTTCAGTTTCAGTTTCAGTTTCAGTTTCAGTTTCAGTTTCAGTTTCAGTTTCAGTTTCAGTTTCAGTTTCAGTTTCAGTTTCAGTTTCAGTTTCAGTTTCAGTTTCAGTTTCAGTTTCAGTTTCAGCTTCAGTTTCAGTTTCAGTTTCAGTTTCCGTTTCGGTTTCAGTCTCAGTTTCAGTTTCAGTTTCAGTTTCAGTTTCAGTTTTAGTTTCAGTTTTAGTTTCAGTTTCAGTTTCAGTTTCAGTTTCAGTTTCAGTTTCAGTTTCAGCTTCAGTTTCAGTTTCAGTTTCAGTTTCAGTTTCAGTTTCAGTTTCAGTTTCAGTTTCAGTTTCAGTTTCAGTTTCAGTTTCAGTTTCAGTTTCAGTTTCAGTTTCAGTTTCAGTTTCAGTTTCAGTTTCAGTTTCAGTTTCAGTTTCAGTTTCAGTCATTCAGTTTCAGATTCAGTTTCTGTTTCAGTTTCAGTTTCAGTTTCAGTTTCAGTTTCAGTTTCAGTTTCAGTTTCAGTTTCAGTTTCAGTTTCAGTTTCAGTTTCAGTTTCAGTTTCAGTTTCAGTTTCAGTTTCAGTTTCAGTTTCAGTTTCAGTTTCAGTTTCAGTTTCAGTTTCAGTTTCAGTTTCAGTTTCAGTTTCAGTTTCAGTTTCAGTTTCAGTTTCTATTTGAGTTTCAGTTTCAGTTCCAGTTTCAGTTTCAGTTTCAGTTTCAGTTTCAGTTTCAGTTTCAGTTTCAGTTTCAGTTTCAGTTTCAGTTTCAGTTTCAGTTTCAGTTTCAGTTTCAGTTTCAGTTTCAGTTTCAGTTTCAGTTTCAGTTTCAGTTTCAGTTTCAGTTTCAGTTTCAGTTTCAGTTTCAGTTTCAGTTTCAGTTTCAGTTTCAGTTTCAGTTTCAGTTTCAGTTTCAGTTTCAGTTTCAGTTTCAGTTTCAGTTTCAGTTTCAGTTTCAGTTTCAGTTTCAGTTTAAGTTTCAGTGTCAGTTTCAGTTTCAGTTTCAGTTTCAGTTTCAGTTTCAGTTTCAGTTTCAGTTTCAGTTTCAGTTTCAGTTTCAGTTTCAGTTTCAGTTTCAGTTTCAGTTTCAGTTTCAGTTTCAGTTTCAGTTTCAGTTTCAGTTTCAGTTTCAGTTTCAGTTTCAGTTTCAGTTTCAGTTTCAGTTTCAGTTTCAGTTTCAGTTTCAGTTTCAGTTTCAGTTTCAGTTTCAGTTTCAGTTTCAGTTTCAGTTTCAGTTTCAGTTTCAGTTTCAGTTTCAGTTTCAGTTTCAGTTTCAGTTTCAGTTTCAGTTTTCAGTTTCAGTTTCAGTTTCAGTTTCAGTTTCAGTTTCAGTTTCAGTTTCAGTTTCAGTTTCAGTTTCAGTTTCAGTTTCAGTTTCAGTTTCAGTTTCAGTTTCATTTTCAGTTTCAGTTTCAGTTTCAGTTTCAGTTTCAGTTTCAGTTTCAGTTTCAGTTTCAGTTTCAGTTTCAGTTTCAGATTCAGATTCAGTTTCAGTTTCAGTTTCAGTTTCAGTTTCAGTTTCAGTTTCAGTTTCAGTTTCAGTTTCAGTTTCAGTTTCAGTTTCAGTTTCAGTTTCAGTTTCAGTTTCAGGTTCAGTTTCAGTTTCAGTTTCAGTTTCAGTTTCAGTTTCAGTTTCAGTTTCAGTTTCAGTTTCAGTTTCAGTTTCAGTTTCAGTTTTAGGTTCAGTTTCAGTTTCAGTTTCAGTTTCAGTTTCAGTTTCAGTTTCAGTTTCAGTTTCAGTTTCAGTTTCAGTTTCAGTTTCAGTTTCAGTTTCAGTTTCAGTTTCAGTTTCAGTTTCAGTTTCAGTTTCAGTTTCAGTTTCAGTTTCAGTTTCAGTTTCAGTTTCAGTTTCAGTTTCAGTTTCAGTTTCAGTTTCAGTTTCAGTTTCAGTTTCAGTTTCAGTTTCAGTTTCAGTTTCAGTTTCAGTTTCAGTTTCAGTTTCAGTTTCAGTTTCAGTTTCAGTTTCAGTTTCAGTTTCAGTTTCAGTTTCAGTTTCAGTTTCAGTTTCAGTTTCAGTTTCAGTTTCAGTTTCAGATTCAGTTTCAGTTTCAGTTTCAGTTTCAGTTTCAGTTTCAGTTTCAGTTTCAGTTTCAGTTTCAGTTTCAGTTTCAGTTTCAGTTTCAGTTTCAGTTTCAGTTTCAGTTTCGGTTTCAGTTTCAGTTTCGGTTTCAGTCTCAGTTTCAGTGTCAGTTTCAGTTTCAGTTTCAGTTTCAGTTTCAGTTTCAGTTTCAGTTTCAGTTTCAGTTTCAGCTTCAGTTTCAGTTTCAGTTTCAGTTTCAGTTTCAGTTTCAGTTTCAGTTTCAGTTTCAGTTTCAGTATCAGGTTCAGTTTCAGTTTCAGTTTCAGTTTCAGTTTCAGTTTCAGTTTCAGTTTCAGTTTCAGTTTCAGTTTCAGTTTCAGTTTCAGTTTCAGTTTCAGTTTCAGTTTCAGTTTCAGTTTCAGTTTCAGTTTCAGTTTCAGTTTCAGTTTCAGTTTCAGTTTCAGTTTCAGTTTCAGTTTCAGTTTCAGTTTCAGTTTCAGTTTCAGTTTCAGTTTCAGTTTCAGTTTCAGTTTCAGTTTCAGTTTCAGTTTCAGTTTCAGTTTCAGTTTCAGTTTCAGTTTCAGTTTCAGTTTCAGTTTCAGTTTCAGTTTCAGTTTCAGTTTCAGTTTAAGTTTCAGTTTCAGTTTCAGTTTCAGTTTCAGTTTCAGTTTCAGTTTCAGTTTCAGTTTCAGTTTCAGTTTCAGTTTCAGTTTCAGTTTCAGTTTCAGTTTCAGTTTCAGTTTCAGTTTCAGTTTCAGTTTCAGTTTCAGTTTCAGTTTCAGTTTCAGTTTCAGTTTCAGTTTCAGTTTCAGTTTCAGTTTCAGTTTCAGTTTCAGTTTCAGTTTCAGTTTCAGTTTCAGTTTCAGTTTCAGTTTCAGTTTCCGTTTCGGTTTCAGTCTCAGTTTCAGTTTCAGTTTCAGTTTCAGTTTCAGTTTTAGTTTCAGTTTTAGTTTCAGTTTCAGTTTCAGTTTCAGTTTCAGTTTCAGCTTCAGTTTCAGTTTCAGTTTCAGTTTCAGTTTCAGTTTCAGTTTCAGTTTCAGTTTCAGTTTCAGTTTCAGTTTCAGTTTCAGTTTCAGTTTCAGTTTCAGTTTCAGTTTCAGTTTCAGTTTCAGTTTCAGTTTCTATTTGAGTTTCAGTTTCAGTTTCAGTTTCAGTTTCAGTTTCAGTTTCAGTTTCAGTTTCAGTTTCAGTTTCAGTTTCAGTTTCAGTTTCAGTTTCAGTTTCAGTTTCAGTTTCAGTTTCAGTTTCAGTTTCAGTTTCAGTTTCAGTTTCAGTTTCAGTTTCAGTTTCAGTTTCAGTTTCAGTTTCAGTTTTCAGTTTCAGTTTCAGTTTCAGTTTCAGTTTCAGTTTCAGTTTCAGTTTCAGTTTCAGTTTCAGTTTCAGTTTCAGTTTCAGTTTCAGTTTCAGTTTCAGTTTCAGTTTCAGTTTCAGTTTCAGTTTCAGTTTCAGTTTCAGTTTCAGTTTCAGTTTCAGTTTCAGTTTCAGTTTCAGTTTCAGTTTCAGTTTCAGTTTCAGTTTCAGTTTCAGTTTCAGTTTCAGTTTCAGTTTCAGTTTCAGTTTCAGTGTCAGTTTCAGTTTCAGTTTCAGTTTCAGTTTCAGTTTCAGTTTCAGTTTCAGTTTCAGTTTCAGTTTCAGTTTCAGTTTCAGTTTCAGTTTCAGTTTCAGTTTCAGTTTCAGTTTCAGTTTCAGTTTCAGTTTCAGTTTCAGTTTCAGTTTCAGTTTCAGTTTCAGTTTCAGTTTCAGTTTCAGTTTCAGTTTCAGTTTCAGTTTCAGTTTCAGTTTCAGTTTCAGTTTCAGTTTCAGTTTCAGTTTCAGTTTCAGTTTCAGTTTCAGTTTCAGTTTCAGTTTCAGTTTCAGTTTCAGTTTCAGTTTCAGTTTCAGTTTCAGTTTCAGTTTCAGTTTCAGTTTCAGTTTCAGTTTCAGTTTCAGATTCAGTTTCAGTTTCAGTTTCAGTTTCAGTTTCAGTTTCAGTTTCAGTTTCAGTTTCAGTTTCAGTTTCAGTTTCAGTTTCAGTTTCAGTTTCAGTTTCAGTTTCAGTTTCCGTTTCAGTTTCAGTTTCGGTTTCAGTTTCAGTTTCGGTTTCAGTCTCATTTTCAGTTTCAGTTTCAGTTTCAGTTTTAGTTTCAGTTTCAGTTTCAGTTTCAGTTTCAGTTTCAGTTTCAGTTTCAGCTTCAGTTTCAGTTTCAGTTTCAGTTTCAGTTTCAGTTTCAGTTTCAGTTTCAGTTTCAGTTTCAGTTTCAGTTTCAGTTTCAGTATCAGGTTCAGTTTCAGTTTCAGTTTCAGTTTCAGTTTCAGTTTCAGTTTCAGTTTCAGTTTCAGTTTCAGTTTCAGTTTCAGTTTCAGTTTCAGTTTCAGTTTCAGTTTCAGTTTCAGTTTCAGTTTCAGTTTCAGTTTCAGTTTCAGTTTCAGTTTCAGTTTCAGTTTCAGTTTCAGTTTCAGTTTCAGTTTCAGTTTCAGTTTAAGTTTCAGTTTCAGTTTCAGTTTCAGTTTCAGTTTCAGTTTCAGTTTCAGTTTCAGATTCAGTTTCAGTTTCAGTTTCAGTTTCAGTTTCAGTTTCAGTTTCAGTTTCAGTTTCAGTTTCAGTTTCAGTTTCAGTTTCAGTTTCAGTTTCAGTTTCAGTTTCAGTTTCAGTTTCAGTTTCAGTTTCAGTTTCAGTTTCAGTTTCAGTTTCAGTTTCAGTTTCAGTTTCAGTTTCAGTTTCAGTTTCAGTTTCAGTTTCAGTTTCAGTTTCAGTTTCAGTTTCAGTTTCAGTTTCCGTTTCGGTTTCAGTCTCAGTTTCAGTTTCAGTTTCAGTTTCAGTTTCAGTTTTAGTTTCAGTTTTAGTTTCAGTTTCAGTTTCAGTTTCAGTTTCAGTTTCAGTTTCAGTTTCAGCTTCAGTTTCAGTTTCAGTTTCAGTTTCAGTTTCAGTTTCAGTTTCAGTTTCAGTTTCAGTTTCAGTTTCAGTTTCAGTTTCAGTTTCAGTTTCAGTTTCAGTTTCAGTTTCAGTTTCAGTTTCAGTTTCAGTTTCAGTTTCAGTTTCAGATTCAGTTTCAGATTCAGTTTCTGTTTCAGTTTCAGTTTCAGTTTCAGTTTCAGTTTCAGTTTCAGTTTCAGTTTCAGTTTCAGTTTCAGTTTCAGTTTCAGTTTCAGTTTCAGTTTCAGTTTCAGTTTCAGTTTCAGTTTCAGTTTCAGTTTCAGTTTCAGTTTCAGTTTCAGTTTCAGTTTCAGTTTCAGTTTCAGTTTCAGTTTCAGTTTCAGTTTCAGTTTCAGTTTCAGTTTCTATTTGAGTTTCAGTTTCAGTTTCAGTTTCAGTTTCAGTTTCAGTTTCAGTTTCAGTTTCAGTTTCAGTTTCAGTTTCAGTTTCAGTTTCAGTTTCAGTTTCAGTTTCAGTTTCAGTTTCAGTTTCAGTTTCAGTTTCAGTTTCAGTTTCAGTTTCAGTTTCAGTTTCAGTTTCAGTTTCAGTTTCAGTTTCAGTTTCAGTTTCAGTTTCAGTTTCAGTTTCAGTTTCAGTTTCAGTTTCAGTTTCAGTTTCAGTTTCAGTTTAAGTTTCAGTGTCAGTTTCAGTTTCAGTTTCAGTTTCAGTTTCAGTTTCAGTTTCAGTTTCAGTTTCAGTTTCAGTTTCAGTTTCAGTTTCAGTTTCAGTTTCAGTTTCAGTTTCAGTTTCAGTTTCAGTTTCAGTTTCAGTTTCAGTTTCAGTTTCAGTTTCAGTTTCAGTTTCAGTTTCAGTTTCAGTTTCAGTTTCAGTTTCAGTTTCAGTTTCAGTTTCAGTTTCAGTTTCAGTTTCAGTTTCAGTTTCAGTTTCAGTTTCAGTTTCAGTTTCAGTTTCAGTTTCAGTTTCAGTTTCAGTTTCAGTTTCAGTTTCAGTTTCAGTTTCAGTTTCAGTTTCAGTTTCAGTTTCAGTTTCAGTTTCAGTTTCAGTTTCATTTTCAGTTTCAGTTTCAGTTTCAGTTTCAGTTTCAGTTTCAGTTTCAGTTTCAGTTTCAGTTTCAGTTTCAGTTTCAGTTTCAGATTCAGATTCAGTTTCAGTTTCAGTTTCAGTTTCAGTTTCAGTTTCAGTTTCAGTTTCAGTTTCAGTTTCAGTTTCAGTTTCAGTTTCAGTTTCAGTTTCAGTTTCAGTTTCAGTTTCAGTTTCAGGTTCAGTTTCAGTTTCAGTTTCAGTTTCAGTTTCAGTTTCAGTTTCAGTTTCAGTTTCAGTTTCAGTTTCAGTTTCAGTTTCAGTTTTAGGTTCAGTTTCAGTTTCAGTTTCAGTTTCAGTTTCAGTTTCAGTTTCAGTTTCAGTTTCAGTTTCAGTTTCAGTTTCAGTTTCAGTTTCAGTTTCAGTTTCAGTTTCAGTTTCAGTTTCAGTTTCAGTTTCAGTTTCAGTTTCAGTTTCAGTTTCAGTTTCAGTTTCAGTTTCAGTTTCAGTTTCAGTTTCAGTTTCAGTTTCAGTTTCAGTTTCAGTTTCAGTTTCAGTTTCAGTTTCAGTTTCAGTTTCAGTTTCAGTTTCAGTTTCAGTTTCAGTTTCAGTTTCAGTTTCAGTTTCAGTTTCAGTTTCAGTTTCAGTTTCAGTTTCAGTTTCAGATTCAGTTTCAGTTTCAGTTTCAGTTTCAGTTTCAGTTTCAGTTTCAGTTTCAGTTTCAGTTTCAGTTTCAGTTTCAGTTTCAGTTTCAGTTTCAGTTTCAGTTTCGGTTTCAGTTTCAGTTTCGGTTTCAGTCTCAGTTTCAGTTTCAGTTTCAGTTTCAGTTTCAGTTTCAGTTTCAGTTTCAGTTTCAGTTTCAGTTTCAGTTTCAGCTTCAGTTTCAGTTTCAGTTTCAGTTTCAGTTTCAGTTTCAGTTTCAGTTTCAGTTTCAGTTTCAGTATCAGGTTCAGTTTCAGTTTCAGTTTCAGTTTCAGTTTCAGTTTCAGTTTCAGTTTCAGTTTCAGTTTCAGTTTCAGTTTCAGTTTCAGTTTCAGTTTCAGTTTCAGTTTCAGTTTCAGTTTGCAGTTTCAGTTTCAGTTTCAGTTTCAGTTTCAGTTTCAGTTCAGTTCAGTTTCAGTTTCAGTTTCAGTTTCAGTTTCAGTTTCAGTTTCAGTTTCAGTTTCAGTTCAGTTTCAGTTTCAGTTTCAGTTTCAGTTTCAGTTTCAGTTCAGTTTCAGTTTCAGTTTCAGTTTCAGTTTCAGTTTCAGTTTCAGTTTCAGTTTCAGTTTCAGTTTCAGTTTCAGTTTCAGTTTCAGTTTCAGTTTCAGTTTCAGTTTCAGTTTCAGTTTCAGTTTCAGTTTCAGTTTCAGTTTCAGTTTCAGTTTCAGTTTCAGTTTCAGTTTCAGTTTCAGTTTCAGTTTCAGTTTCAGTTTCAGTTTCAGTTTCAGTTTCAGTTTCAGTTTCAGTTTCAGTTTCAGTTTCAGTTTCAGTTTCAGTTTCAGTTTCAGTTTCAGTTTCAGTTTCAGTTTCAGTTTCAGTTTCCGTTTCGGTTTCAGTCTCAGTTTCAGTTTCAGTTTCAGTTTCAGTTTCAGTTTTAGTTTCAGTTTTAGTTTCAGTTTCAGTTTCAGTTTCAGTTTCAGTTTCAGTTTCAGTTTCAGCTTCAGTTTCAGTTTCAGTTTCAGTTTCAGTTTCAGTTTCAGTTTCAGTTTCAGTTTCAGTTTCAGTTTCAGTTTCAGTTTCAGTTTCAGTTTCAGTTTCAGTTTCAGTTTCAGTTTCAGTTTCAGTTTCAGTTTCAGTTTCTATTTGAGTTTCAGTTTCAGTTTCAGTTTCAGTTTCAGTTTCAGTTTCAGTTTCAGTTTCAGTTTCAGTTTCAGTTTCAGTTTCAGTTTCAGTTTCAGTTTCAGTTTCAGTTTCAGTTTCAGTTTCAGTTTCAGTTTCAGTTTCAGTTTCAGTTTCAGTTTCAGTTTCAGTTTCAGTTTCAGTTTCAGTTTCAGTTTCAGTTTCAGTTTCAGTTTCAGTTTCAGTTTCAGTTTCAGTTTCAGTTTCAGTTTCAGTTTCAGTTTCAGTTTCAGTTTCAGTTTCAGTTTCAGTTTCAGTTTCAGTTTCAGTTTCAGTTTCAGTGTCAGTTTCAGTTTCAGTTTCAGTTTCAGTTTCAGTTTCAGTTTCAGTTTCAGTTTCAGTTTCAGTTTCAGTTTCAGTTTCAGTTTCAGTTTCAGTTTCAGTTTCAGTTTCAGTTTCAGCTTCAGTCTCAGTTTCAGTTTTAGTTTCAGTTTCAGTTTCCGTTTCAGTCTCAGTTTCAGTTTCAGTTTCAGTATCAGTTTCAGTTTCAGTTTCAGTTTCAGTTTCAGTTTCAGTTTCAGTTTCAGTTTCAGTTTCAGTTTCAGTTTCAGTTTCAGTTTCAGTTTCAGTTTCAGTTTCAGTTTGAGTTTGAGTTTGAGTTTGAGTTTGAGTTTGAGTTTGAGTTTGAGTTTGAGTTTGAGTTTGAGTTTGAGTTTCAGTTTCAGTTTCAGTTTCAGTTTCAGTTTCAGTTTCAGTTTCAGTTTCAGTTTCAGTTTCAGTTTCTATTTGAGTTTCAGTTTCAGTTTCAGTTTCAGTTTCAGTTTCAGTTTCAGTTTCAGTTTCAGTTTCAGTTTCAGTTTCAGTTTCAGTTTCAGTTTCAGTTTCAGTTTCAGTTTCAGTTTCAGTTTCAGTTTCAGTTTCAGTTTCAGTTTCAGTTTCAGTTTCAGTTTCAGTTTCAGTTTCAGTTTCAGTTTCAGTTTCAGTTTCAGTTTCAGTTTCAGTTTCAGTTTCAGTTTCAGTTTCAGTTTAAGTTTCAGTGTCAGTTTCAGTTTCA
Source organism: Ctenicera cuprea (assembly GCA_958336395.1). Lineage (NCBI taxonomy): Eukaryota > Metazoa > Arthropoda > Insecta > Coleoptera > Elateridae > Ctenicera > Ctenicera cuprea. The sequence goes on from CATVIB010000382.1 coordinate 55,494, forward strand.
GTTTCAGTTTCAGTTTCAGTTTCAGTTTCAGTTTCAGTTTCAGTTTCAGTTTCAGTTTCAGTTTCAGTTTCAGTTTCAGTTTCAGTTTCAGTTTCAGTTTCAGTTTCAGTTTCAGTTTCAGTTTCAGTTTCAGTTTCAGTTTCAGTTTCAGTTTCAGTTTCAGTTTCAGTTTCAGTTTCAGTTTCAGTTTCAGTTTCAGTTTCAGTTTCAGTTTCAGTTTCAGTTTCAGTTTCAGTTTCAGTTTCAGTTTCAGTTTCAGTTTCAGTTTCAGTTTCAGTTTCAGTTTCAGTTTCAGTTTCAGTTTCAGTTTCAGTTTCAGTTTCAGTTTCAGTTTCAGTTTCAGTTTCAGTTTCAGTTTCAGTTTCAGTTTCAGTTTCATTTTCAGTTTCAGTTTCAGTTTCAGTTTCAGTTTCAGTTTCAGTTTCAGTTTCAGTTTCAGTTTCAGATTCAGATTCAGTTTCAGTTTCAGTTTCAGTTTCAGTTTCAGTTTCAGTTTCAGTTTCAGTTTCAGTTTCAGTTTCAGTTTCAGTTTCAGTTTCAGTTTCAGTTTCAGTTTCAGTTTCAGGTTCAGTTTCAGTTTCAGTTTCAGTTTCAGTTTCAGTTTCAGTTTCAGTTTCAGTTTCAGTTTCAGTTTCAGTTTCAGTTTCAGTTTCAGTTTTAGGTTCAGTTTCAGTTTCAGTTTCAGTTTCAGTTTCAGTTTCAGTTTCAGTTTCAGTTTCAGTTTCAGTTTCAGTTTCAGTTTCAGTTTCAGTTTCAGTTTCAGTTTCAGTTTCAGTTTCAGTTTCAGTTTCAGTTTCAGTTTCAGTTTCAGTTTCAGTTTCAGTTTCAGTTTCAGTTTCAGTTTCAGTTTCAGTTTCAGTTTCAGTTTCAGTTTCAGTTTCAGTTTCAGTTTCAGTTTCAGTTTCAGTTTCAGTTTCAGTTTCAGTTTCAGTTTCAGTTTCAGTTTCAGTTTCAGTTTCAGTTTCAGTTTCAGTTTCAGTTTCAGTTTCAGTTTCAGTTTCAGTTTCAGTTTCAGTTTCAGTTTCAGATTCAGTTTCAGTTTCAGTTTCAGTTTCAGTTTCAGTTTCAGTTTCAGTTTCAGTTTCAGTTTCAGTTTCAGTTTCAGTTTCAGTTTCAGTTTCAGTTTCAGTTTCAGTTTCAGTTTCGGTTTCAGTTTCAGTTTCGGTTTCAGTCTCAGTTTCAGTTTCAGTTTCAGTTTCAGTTTCAGTTTCAGTTTCAGTTTCAGTTTCAGTTTCAGTTTCAGTTTCAGTTTCAGCTTCAGTTTCAGTTTCAGTTTCAGTTTCAGTTTCAGTTTCAGTTTCAGTTTCAGTTTCAGTTTCAGTTTCAGTATCAGGTTCAGTTTCAGTTTCAGTTTCAGTTTCAGTTTCAGTTTCAGTTTCAGTTTCAGTTTCAGTTTCAGTTTCAGTTTCAGTTTCAGTTTCAGTTTCAGTTTCAGTTTCAGTTTCAGTTTCAGTTTCAGTTTCAGTTTCAGTTTCAGTTTCAGTTTCAGTTTCAGTTTCAGTTTCAGTTTCAGTTTCAGTTTCAGTTTCAGTTTCAGTTTCAGTTTCAGTTTCAGTTTCAGTTTCAGTTTCAGTTTCAGTTTCAGTTTCAGTTTCAGTTTCAGTTTCAGTTTCAGTTTCAGTTTCAGTTTCAGTTTAAGTTTCAGTTTCAGTTTCAGTTTCAGTTTCAGTTTCAGTTTCAGTTTCAGTTTCAGTTTCAGTTTCAGTTTCAGTTTCAGTTTCAGTTTCAGTTTCAGTTTCAGTTTCAGTTTCAGTTTCAGTTTCAGTTTCAGTTTCAGTTTCAGTTTCAGTTTCAGTTTCAGTTTCAGTTTCAGTTTCAGTTTCAGTTTCAGTTTCAGTTTCAGTTTCAGTTTCAGTTTCAGTTTCAGTTTCAGTTTCAGTTTCAGTTTCAGTTTCAGTTTCAGTTTCCGTTTCGGTTTCAGTCTCAGTTTCAGTTTCAGTTTCAGTTTCAGTTTCAGTTTTAGTTTCAGTTTTAGTTTCAGTTTCAGTTTCAGTTTCAGTTTCAGTTTCAGTTTCAGTTTCAGCTTCAGTTTCAGTTTCAGTTTCAGTTTCAGTTTCAGTTTCAGTTTCAGTTTCAGTTTCAGTTTCAGTTTCAGTTTCAGTTTCAGTTTCAGTTTCAGTTTCAGTTTCAGTTTCAGTTTCAGTTTCTATTTGAGTTTCAGTTTCAGTTTCAGTTTCAGTTTCAGTTTCAGTTTCAGTTTCAGTTTCAGTTTCAGTTTCAGTTTCAGTTTCAGTTTCAGTTTCAGTTTCAGTTTCAGTTTCAGTTTCAGTTTCAGTTTCAGTTTCAGTTTCAGTTTCAGTTTCAGTTTCAGTTTCAGTTTCAGTTTCAGTTTCAGTTTCAGTTTCAGTTTCAGTTTCAGTTTCAGTTTCAGTTTCAGTTTCAGTTTCAGTTTCAGTTTCAGTTTCAGTTTCAGTTTCAGTTTCAGTTTCAGTTTCAGTTTCAGTTTCAGTTTCAGTTTCAGTGTCAGTTTCAGTTTCAGTTTCAGTTTCAGTTTCAGTTTCAGTTTCAGTTTCAGTTTCAGTTTCAGTTTCAGTTTCAGTTTCAGTTTCAGTTTCAGTTTCAGTTTCAGCTTCAGTCTCAGTTTCAGTTTTAGTTTCAGTTTCAGTTTCCGTTTCAGTCTCAGTTTCAGTTTCAGTTTCAGTATCAGTTTCAGTTTCAGTTTCAGTTTCAGTTTCAGTTTCAGTTTCAGTTTCAGTTTCAGTTTCAGTTTCAGTTTCAGTTTCAGTTTCAGTTTCAGTTTCAGTTTGAGTTTGAGTTTGAGTTTGAGTTTGAGTTTGAGTTTGAGTTTGAGTTTGAGTTTGAGTTTCAGTTTCAGTTTCAGTTTCAGTTTCAGTTTCAGATTCAGTTTCAGTTTCAGTTTCAGTTTCAGTTTCAGTTTCAGTTTCAGTTTCAGTTTCAGTTTCAGTTTCAGTTTCAGTTTCAGTTTCAGTTTCAGTTTCAGTTTCAGTTTCAGTTTCAGTTTCAGTTTCAGTTTCAGTTTCAGTTTCAGTTTCAGTTTCAGTTTCAGTTTCAGTTTCAGTTTCAGTTTCAGTTTCAGTTTCAGTTTCCGTTTCGGTTTCAGGCTCAGTTTCAGTTTCAGTTTCAGTTTCAGTTTCAGTTTTAGTTTCAGTTTTAGTTTCAGTTTCAGTTTCAGTTTCAGTTTCAGTTTCAGTTTCAGTTTCAGTTTCAGTTTCAGCTTCAGTTTCAGTTTCAGTTTCAGTTTCAGTTTCAGTTTCAGTTTCAGTTTCAGTTTCAGTTTCAGTTTCAGTTTCAGTTTCAGTTTCAGTTTCAGTTTCAGTTTCAGTTTCAGTTTCAGTTTCAGTTTCAGTTTCAGTTTCAGTTTCAGTTTCAGTTTCAGTTTCAGTTTCAGTTTCAGTTTCAGTTTCTATTTGAGTTTCAGTTTCAGTTTCAGTTTCAGTTTCAGTTTCAGTTTCAGTTTCAGTTTCAGTTTCAGTTTCAGTTTCAGTTTCAGTTTCAGTTTCAGTTTCAGTTTCAGTTTCAGTTTCAGTTTCAGTTTCAGTTTCAGTTTCAGTTTCAGTTTCAGTTTCAGTTTCAGTTTCAGTTTCAGTTTCAGTTTCAGTTTCAGTTTCAGTTTCAGTTTCAGTTTCAGTTTCAGTTTCAGTTTCAGTTTCAGTTTCAGTTTCAGTTTCAGTTTCAGTTTCAGTTTCAGTTTCAGTTTCAGTTTCAGTTTCAGTTTCAGTTTCAGTTTCAGTTTCAGTTTCAGTTTCAGTTTCAGTTTCAGTTTCAGTGTCAGTTTCAGTTTCAGTTTCAGTTTCAGTTTCAGTTTCAGTTTCAGTTTCAGTTTCAGTTTCAGTTTCAGTTTCAGTTTCAGTTTCAGCTTCAGTCTCAGTTTCAGTTTCAGTTTCAGTTTCAGTTTCCGTTTCAGTCTCAGTTTCAGTTTCAGTTTCAGTATCAGTTTCAGTTTCAGTTTCAGTTTCAGTTTCAGTTTCAGTTTCAGTTTCAGTTTCAGTTTCAGTTTCAGTTTCAGTTTCAGTTTCAGTTTGAGTTTCAGTTTCAGTTTCAGTTTCAGTTTCAGTTTCAGTTTCAGTTTCTATTTGAGTTTCAGTTTCAGTTTCAGTTTCAGTTTCAGTTACAGTTACAGTTTCAGTTTCAGTTTCAGTTTCAGTTTCAGTTTCAGTTTCAGTTTCAGTTTCAGTTTCAGTTTCAGTTTCAGTTTCAGTTTCAGTTTCAGTTTCAGTTTCAGTTTCAGTTTCAGTTTCAGTTTCAGTTTCAGTTTCAGTTTCAGTTTCAGTTTCAGTTTCAGTTTCAGTTTCAGTTTCAGTTTCAGTTTCAGTTTCAGTTTCAGTTTCAGTTTCAGTTTCAGTTTCAGTTTCAGTTTCAGTTTCAGAATCAGTTTCAGTTTCAGTTTCAGTTTCAGTTTCAGTTTCAGTTTCAGTTTCAGTTTCAGTTTCAGTTTCAGTTTCAGTTTCAGTTTCAGTTTCAGTTTCAGTTTCAGTTTCAGTTTCAGTTTCTATTTGAGTTTCAGTTTCAGTTTCAGTTTCAGTTTCAGTATCAGTTTCAGTTTCAGTTTCAGTTTCAGTTTCAGTTTCAGTTTCAGTTTCAGCTTCAGTTTCTGTTTCTGTTTCAGTTTCAGGTTCAGTTTCAGTTTCAGTTTCAGTTACCGTTTCGGTTTCGGTTTCGGTTTCGGTTTCGGTTTCGGTTTCGGTTTCGGTTTCGGTTTCGGTTTCGGTTTCGGTTTCGGTTTCGGTTTCGGTTTCGGTTTCGGTTTCGGTTTCGGTTTCGGTTTCGGTTTCGGTTTCGGTTTCGGTTTCGGTTTCGGTTTCGGTTTCGGTTTCGGTTTCGGTTTCGGTTTCGGTTTCGGTTTCGGTTTCGGTTTCGGTTTCGGTTTCGGTTTCGGTTTCGGTTTCGGTTTCGGTTTCGGTTTCGGTTTCGGTTTCGGTTTCGGTTTCGGTTTCGGTTTCGGTTTCGGTTTCGGTTTCAGTTTCAGTTTCAGTTTCAGTTTCAGTTTCAGTTTCAGTTTCAGTTTCAGTTTCAGTTTCAGTTTCAGTTTCAGTTTCAGTTTCAGTTTCAGGTTCAGGTTCAGTTTCAGTTTCAGTTTCAGGTTCAGTTTCAGTTTCAGTTTCAGTTTCAGTTTCAGTTTCAGTTTCAGTTTCAGTTTCAGTTTCAGTTTCAGTTTCAGTTTCAGTTTCAGTTTCAGTCTCAGTTTCAGCTTCAGCTTCAGCTTCAGTTTCTGTTTCAGCTTCAGGTTCAGTTTCAGATTCAGTTACAGTTTCAGTTTCAGTTTCAGTTTCAGTTTCAGTTTCAGTTTCAGTTTCAGTTTCAGTTTCAGTTTCAGTTTCAGTTTCAGTTTCAGTTTCAGTTTCAGTTTCAGTTTCAGTTTCAGTTTCAGTTTCAGTTTCAGTTTCAGTTTCAGTTTCAGTTTCAGTTTCAGTTTCAGTTTCAGTTTCAGTTTCAGTTTCAGTTTCAGTTTCAGTTTCAGTTTCAGTTTCAGTTTCAGTTTCAGTTTCAGTTTCAGTTTCAGTTTCAGTTTCAGTTTCAGTTTCAGTTTCAGTTTCAGTTTCAGTCTCAGTCTCAGTCTCAGTCTCAGTCTCAGTCTCAGTCTCAGTCTCAGTCTCAGTCTCAGTCTCAGTCTCAGTCTCAGTCTCAGTCTCAGTCTCAGTCTCAGTCTCAGTCTCAGTCTCAGTCTCAGTCTCAGTCTCAGTCTCAGTCTCAGTCTCAGTCTCAGTCTCAGTCTCAGTCTCAGTCTCAGTCTCAGTCTCAGTCTCAGTCTCAGTCTCAGTCTCAGTCTCAGTCTCAGTCTCAGTCTCAGATTCAGTTTCAGTTTCAGTTTCAGTTTCAGTTTCAGTTTCAGTTTCAGTTTCAGTTTCAGTTTCAGTTTCAGTTTCAGTTTCAGTTTCAGTTTCAGTTTCAGTTTCAGTTTCAGTTTCAGTTTCAGTTTCAGTTTCAGTTTCAGTTTCAGTTTCAGTTTCAGTTTCAGTTTCAGTTTCAGTTTCAGTTTCAGTTTCAGTTTCAGTTTCAGTTTTAGGTTCAGTTTCAGTTTCAGTTTCAGTTTCAGTTTCAGTTTCAGGTTCAGTTTCAGTTTCAGTTTCAGTTTCAGTTTCAGTTTCAGTTTCAGTTTCAGTTTCAGTTTCAGTTTCAGTTTCAGTTTCAGTTTCAGTTTCAGTTTCAGTTTCAGTTTCAGTTTCAGTTTCAGTTTCAGTTTCAGTTTCAGTTTCAGTTTCAGTTTCAGTTTCAGTTTCAGTTTCAGTTTCAGTTTCAGTTTCAGTTTCAGTTTCAGTTTCAGTTTCAGTTTCAGTTTCAGTTTCAGTTTCAGTTTCAGTTTCAGTTTCAGTTTCAGTTTCAGTTTCAGTTTCAGTTTCAGTTTCAGTTTCAGTTTCAGTTTCAGTTTCAGTTTCAGTTTCAGTTTCAGTTTCAGTTTCAGTTTCAGTTTCAGTTTCAGTTTCAGTTTCAGTTTCAGTTTCAGTTTCAGTTTCAGTTTCAGTTTCAGTTTCAGTTTCAGTTTCAGTTTCAGTTTCAGTTTCAGTTTCAGTTTCAGTTTCAGTTTCAGTTTCAGTTTCAGTTTCAGTTTCAGTTTCAGTTTCAGTTTCAGTTTCAGTTTCAGTTTCAGTTTCAGTTTCAGTTTCAGTTTCAGTTTCAGTTTCAGTTTCAGTTTCAGTTTCAGTTTCAGTTTCAGTTTCAGTTTCAGTTTCAGTTTCAGTTTCAGTTTCAGTTTCAGTTTCAGTTTCAGTTTCAGTTTCAGTTTCAGTTTCAGTTTCAGTTTCAGTTTCAGTTTCAGTTTCAGTTTCAGTTTCAGTTTCAGTTTCAGTTTCAGTTTCAGTTTCAGTTTCAGTTTCAGTTTCAGTTTCAGTTTCAGTTTCAGTTTCAGTTTCAGTTTCAGTTTCAGATTCAGTTTCAGTTTCAGTTTCAGTTTCAGTTTCAGTTTCAGTTTCAGTTTCAGTTTCAATTTCAGTTTCAGCTTCAGCTTCAGCTTCAGCTTCAGCTTCAGCTTCAGTTTCAGTTTCAGTTTCAGTTTCAGTTTCAGTTTCAGTTTCAGTTTGAGTTTCAGTTTCAGTTTCAGTTTCAGTTTCAGCTTCTATTTGAGTTTCAGTTTCAGTTTCAGTTTCAGTTTCAGTTTCAGTTTCAGTTTCAGTTTCAGTTTCAGTTTCAGTTTCAGCTTCAGTTTCAGTTTCTGTTTCAGTTTCAGGTTCAGTTTCCGTTACGGTTTCGGTTTCGGTTTCGGTTTCGGTTTCGGTTTCGGTTTCGGTTTCGGTTTCGGTTTCGGTTTCGGTTTCGGTTTCGGTTTCGGTTTCGGTTTCGGTTTCGGTTTCGGTTTCGGTTTCGGTTTCGGTTTCGGTTTCGGTTTCGGTTTCGGTTTCGGTTTCGGTTTCGGTTTCGGTTTCGGTTTCGGTTTCGGTTACGGTTTCGGTTTCGGTTTCGGTTTCGGTTTCGGTTTCAGTTTCAGTTTCAGTTTCAGTTTCAGTTTCAGTTTCAGTTTCAGTTTCAGTTTCAGTTTCAGGTTCAGGTTCAGTTTCAGTTTCAGTTTCAGGTTCAGTTTCAGTTTCAGTTTCAGTTTCAGTTTCAGTTTCAGTTTCAGTTTCAGTTTCAGTTTCAGTTTCAGTTTCAGTTTCAGTTTCAGTCTCAGTTTCAGCTTCAGCTTCAGCTTCAGTTTCTGTTTCAGCTTCAGGTTCAGTTTCAGTTTCAGTTACAGTTTCAGTTTCAGTTTCAGTTTCAGTTTCAGTTTCAGTTTCAGTTTCAGTTTCAGGTTCAGGTTCAGTTTCAGTTTCAGTTTCAGTTTCAGTTTCAGTTTCAGTTTCAGTTTCAGTTTCAGTTTCAGTTTCAGTTTCAGTTTTAGGTTCAGTTTCAGTTTCAGTTTCAGTTTCAGTTTCAGGTTCAGTTTCAGTTTCAGTTTCAGTTTCAGTTTCAGTTTCAGTTTCAGTTTCAGTTTCAGTTTCAGTTTCAGTTTCAGTTTCAGTTTCAGTTTCAGTTTCAGTTTCAGTTTCAGTTTCAGTTTCAGTTTCAGTTTCAGTTTCAGTTTCAGTTTCAGTTTCAGTTTCAGTTTCAGTTTCAGTTTCAGTTTCAGTTTCAGTTTCAGTTTCAGTTTCAGTTTCAGTTTCAGTTTCAGTTTCAGTTTCAGTTTCAGTTTCAGTTTCAGTTTCAGTTTCAGTTTCAGTTTCAGTTTCAGTTTCAGTTTCAGTTTCAGTTTCAGTTTCAGTTTCAGTTTCAGTTTCAGTTTCAGTTTCAGTTTCAGTTTCAGTTTCAGTTTCAGTTTCAGTTTCAGTTTCAGTTTCAGTTTCAGTTTCAGTTTCAGTTTCAGTTTCAGTTTCAGTTTCAGTTTCAGTTTCAGTTTCAGTTTCAGTTTCAGTTTCAGTTTCAGTTTCAGTTTCAGTTTCAGTTTCAGTTTCAGTTTCAGTTTCAGTTTCAGTTTCAGTTTCAGTTTCAGTTTCAGTTTCAGTTTCAGTTTCAGTTTCAGTTTCAGTTTCAGATTCAGTTTCAGTTTCAGTTTCAGTTTCAGTTTCAGTTTCAGTTTCAGTTTCAGTTTCAGTTTCAGTTTCAGTTTCAGTTTCAGTTTCAGTTTCAGTTTTAGCTTCAGCTTCAGCTTCAGTTTCAGTTTCAGTTTCAGTTTCAGTTTCAGTTTCAGTTTCAGTTTGAGTTTCAGTTTCAGTTTCAGTTTCAGTTTCAGTTTCAGCTTCTATTTGAGTTTCAGTTTCAGTTTCAGTTTCAGTTTCAGTTTCAGTTTCAGTTTCAGTTACAGTTTCAGTTTCAGTTTCAGTTTCAGTTTCAGTTTCAGTTTCAGCTTCAGTTTCAGTTTCTGTTTCAGTTTCAGGTTCAGTTTCCGTTACGGTTTCGGTTTCGGTTTCGGTTTCGGTTTCGGTTTCGGTTTCGGTTTCGGTTTCGGTTTCGGTTTCGGTTTCGGTTTCGGTTTCGGTTTCGGTTTCGGTTTCGGTTTCGGTTTCGGTTTCGGTTTCGGTTTCGGTTTCGGTTTCGGTTTCGGTTTCGGTTTCGGTTTCGGTTTCGGTTTCGGTTTCGGTTTCGGTTTCGGTTTCGGTTTCGGTTTCGGTTTCGGTTTCGGTTTCGGTTTCGGTTTCGGTTTCGGTTTCGGTTTCGGTTTCGGTTTCGGTTTCGGTTTCGGTTTCGGTTTCGGTTTCGGTTTCGGTTTCAGTTTCAGTTTCAGTTTCAGTTTCAGTTTCAGTTTCAGTTTCAGTTTCAGTTTCAGTTTCAGTTTCAGTTTCAGTTTCAGTTTCAGTCTCAGTTTCAGCATCAGCTTCAGCTTCAGTTTCTGTTTCAGCTTCAGGTTCAGTTTCAGTTTCAGTTACAGTTTCAGTTTCAGTTTCAGTTTCAGTTTCAGTTTCAGTTTCAGTTTCAGTTTCAGTTTCAGTTTCAGTTTCAGTTTCAGTTTCAGTTTCAGTTTCAGGTTCAGGTTCAGTTTCAGTTTCAGTTTCAGTTTCAGTTTCAGTTTCAGTTTCAGTTTCAGTTTCAGTTTCAGTTTCAGTTTCAGCTTCAGCTTCAGCTTCAGTTTCTGTTTCAGCTTCAGGTTCAGTTTCAGTTTCAGTTACAGTTTCAGTTTCAGTTTCAGTTTCAGTTTCAGTTTCAGTTTCAGTTTCAGTTTCAGTTTCAGTTTCAGTTTCAGTTTCAGTTTCAGTTTCAGTTTAAGTTTCAGTTTCAGTTTCAGTCTCAGTCTCAGAATCAGTCTCAGTCTCAGTCTCAGTCTCAGTCTCAGTCTCAGTCTCAGTCTCAGTCTCAGTCTCAGTCTCAGTCTCAGTCTCAGTCTCAGTCTCAGTCTCAGTCTCAGTCTCAGTCTCAGTCTCAGTCTCAGTCTCAGTCTCAGTCTCAGTCTCAGTCTCAGTCTCAGTCTCAGTCTCAGTCTCAGTCTCAGTCTCAGTCTCAGTCTCAGTCTCAGTCTCAGTCTCAGTCTCAGTCTCAGTCTCAGTCTCAGTTTCAGTTTCAGTTTCAGTTTCAGTTTCAGTTTCAGTTTCAGTTTCAGTTTCAGTTTCAGTTTCAGTTTCAGTTTCAGTTTCAGTTTCAGTTTCAGTTTCAGTTTCAGTTTCAGTTTCAGTTTCAGTTTCAGTTTCAGTTTCAGTTTCAGTTTCAGTTTCAGTTTCAGTTTCAGTTTCAGTTTCAGTTTCAGTTTCAGTTTCAGTTTCAGTTTCAGTTTCAGTTTCAGTTTCAGTTTCAGTTTCAGTTTCAGTTTCAGTTTCAGTTTCAGTTTCAGTTTCAGTTTCAGTTTCAGTTTCAGTTTCAGTTTCAGTTTCAGTTTCAGTTTCAGTTTCAGTTTCAGTTTCAGTTTCAGTTTCAGTTTCAGTTTCAGTTTCAGTTTCAGTTTCAGTTTCAGTTTCAGTTTCAGTTTCAGTTTCAGTTTCAGTTTCAGTTTCAGTTTCAGTTTCAGTTTCAGTTTCAGTTTCAGTGTCAGTTTCAGTTTCAGTTTCAGTTTCAGGTTTCAGTTTCAGTTCAGTTTCAGTTTCAGTTTCAGTTTCAGTTTCAGGTCCAGGTTCAGTTTCAGTTTCAGTTTCAGTTTCAGTTTCAGTTTCAGTTTCAGTTTCAGTTTCAGTTTCAGTTTCAGTTTCAGGTTCAGGTTCAGGTTCAGGTTCAGGTTCAGGTTCAGGTTCAGGTTCAGGTTCAGGTTCAGGTTCAGGTTCAGGTTCAGGTTCAGGTTCAGGTTCAGGTTCAGGTTCAGGTTCAGGTTCAGGTTCAGGTTCAGTTTCAGTTTCAGTTTCAGTTTCAGTTTCAGTTTCAGTTTCAGCTTCAGCTTCAGCTTCAGTTTCTGTTTCAGTTTCAGGTTCAGTTTCAGTTTCAGTTACAGTTACAGTTTCAGTGTCAGTTTCAGTTTCAGTTTCAGTTTCAGTTTCAGTTTCAGTTTCAGTTTCAGTTTCAGTTTCAGTTTCAGTTTCAGTTTCAGTTTCAGTTTCAGATTCAGTTTCAGTTTCAGTTTCAGTTTCAGTTTCAGTTTCAGTTTCAGTTTCAGTTTCAGTTTCAGGTTCAGTTGCAGTTGCAGTTGCAGTTGCAGTTTCAGTTTCAGTTTCAGTTTCAGTTTCAGTTTCAGTTTCAGTTTCAGTTTCAGTTTCAGTTTCAGTTTCAGTTTCAGTTTCAGTTTCAGTTTCAGTTTCAGTTTCAGTTTCAGTTTCAGTTTCAGTTTCAGTTTCAGTTTCAGTTTCAGTTTCAGTTTCAGTTTCAGTTTCAGTTTCAGTTTCAGTTTCAGTTTCAGTTTCAGTTTCAGTTTCAGTTTCAGTTTCAGTTTCAGTTTCAGTTTCAGTTTCAGTTTCAGTTTCAGTTTCAGTTTCAGTTTCAGTTTCAGTTTCAGTTTCAGTTTCAGTTTCAGTTTCAGTTTCAGTTTCAGTTTCAGTTTCAGTTTCAGTTTCAGTTTCAGTTTCAGTTTCAGTTTCAGTTTCAGTTTCAGTTTCAGTTTCAGTTTCAGTTTCAGTTTCAGTTTCAGTTTCAGTTTCAGTTTCAGTTTCAGTTTCAGTTTCAGTTTCAGTTTCAGTTTCAGTTTCAGTTTCAGTTTCAGTTTCAGTTTCAGTTTCAGTTTCAGTTTCAGTTTCAGTTTCAGTTTCAGTTTCAGTTTCAGTTTCAGTTTCAGTTTCAGTTTCAGCTTCAGCTTCAGCTTCAGCTTCAGCTTCAGCTTCAGCTTCAGCTTCAGCTTCAGCTTCAGCTTCAGCTTCAGCTTCAGCTTCAGCTTCAGCTTCAGCTTCAGCTTCAGCTTCAGCTTCAGCTTCAGCTTCAGCTTCAGCTTCAGCTTCAGCTTCAGTTTCAGTTTCAGTTTCAGCTTCAGCTTCAGCTTCAGCTTCAGCTTCAGCTTCAGCTTCAGTTTCAGTTTCAGTTTCAGTTTCAGTTTCAGTTTCAGTTTCAGTTTCAGTTTCAGCTTCAGCTTCAGCTTCAGCTTCAGCTTCAGCTTCAGCTTCAGTTTCAGTTTCAGTTTCAGTTTCAGTTTCAGTTTCAGTTTCAGTTTCAGCTTCAGCTTCAGGTTCTGTTTCAGTTTCAGTTTCAGTTTCAGTTTCAGTTTCAGTTTCAGTTTCAGTTTCAGTTCAGTTTCAGTTTCAGTTTCAGTTTCAGTTTCAGTTTCAGTTTCAGTTTCAGTTTCAGTTTCAGTTTCAGTTTCAGTTTCAGTTTCAGTTTCAGTTTCAGTTTCAGTTTCAGTTTCAGTTTCAGTTTCAGATTCAGTTTCAGTTTCAGTTTCAGTTTCAGTTTCAGTTTCAGTTTCAGTTTCAGTTTCAGTTTCAGTTTCAGTTTCAGTTTCAGTTTCAGTGTCAGTTTCAGTTTCAGTTTCAGTTTCAGTTTCAGTTTCAGTTTCAGTTTTAGGTTCAGTTTCAGTTTCAGTTTCAGTTTCAGTTTCAGTTTCAGTTTCACTTTCAGTTTCAGTTTCAGTTTCAGTTTTGTGTTTCAGTTTCAGTTTCAGTTTCAGTTTCCGTTTCAGTTTCAGTTTCAGTTTCAGTTTCAGGTTCAGTTTCAGTTTCAGTTTCAGTTTCAGTTTCAGTTTCAGTTTCAGTTTCAGTTTCAGTTTCAGTTTCAGTTTCAGTTTCAGTTTCAGTTTCAGTTTCAGTTTCATTTTCAGTTTCAGTTTCAGTTTCAGTTTCAGTTTCAGTTTCAGTTTCAGTTTCAGTTTCAGTTTCAGTTTCAGTTTCAGTTTCAGTTTCAGTTTCAGTTTCAGTTTCAGTTTCAGTTTCAGTTTCAGTTTCAGTTTCAGTTTCAGTTTCAGTTTCAGTTTCAGTTTCAGTTTCAGTTTCAGTTTCAGTTTCAGTTTCAGTTTCAGTTTCAGTTTCAGTTTCAGTTTCTATTTGAGTTTCAGTTTCAGTTTCAGTTTCAGTTTCAGTTTCAGTTTCAGTTTCAGTTTCAGTTTCAGTTTCAGTTTCAGTTTCAGTTTCAGTTTCAGTTTCAGCTTCAGTTTCAGTTTCTGTTTCAGTTTCAGGTTCAGTTTCAGTTTCAGTTACCGTTTCGGTTTCGGTTTCGGTTTCGGTTTCGGTTTCGGTTTCGGTTTCGGTTTCGGTTTCGGTTTCGGTTTCGGTTTCGGTTTCGGTTTCGGTTTCGGTTTCGGTTTCGGTTTCGGTTTCGGTTTCGGTTTCGGTTTCGGTTTCGGTTCGGTTTCGGTTTCGGTTTCGGTTTCGGTTTCGGTTTCGGTTTCAGTTTCCGTTTCAGTTTCAGTTTCAGTTTCAGTTTCAGTTTCAGTTTCAGTTTCAGTTTCAGTTTCAGTTTCAGTTTCAGTTTCAGTTTCAGTTTCAGTTTCAGTTTTAGTTTCTATTTGAGTTTCAGTTTCAGTTTCAGTTTCAGTTTCAGTTTCAGTTTCAGTTTCAGTTTCAGTTTCAGTTTCAGTTTCAGTTTCAGTTTCAGTTTCAGCTTCAGTTTCAGTTTCTGTTTCAGTTTCAGGTTCAGTTTCAGTTTCAGTTACCGTTTCGGTTTCGGTTTCGGTTTCGGTTTCGGTTTCGGTTTCGGTTTCGGTTTCGGTTTCGGTTTCGGTTTCGGTTTCGGTTTCGGTTTCGGTTTCGGTTTCGGTTTCGGTTTCGGTTTCGGTTTCGGTTTCGGTTTCGGTTTCGGTTTCGGTTTCGGTTTCGGTTTCGGTTTCGGTTTCGGTTTCGGTTTCGGTTTCGGTTTCGGTCTCGGTCTCGGTCTCGGTCTCGGTCTCGGTCTCGGTCTCGGTCTCGGTCTCGGTCTCGGTCTCGGTCTCGGTCTCGGTCTCGGTCTCGGTCTCGGTCTCGGTCTCGGTCTCGGTCTCGGTCTCGGTCTCGGTCTCGGTCTCGGTCTCGGTCTCGGTCTCGGTCTCGGTCTCGGTCTCGGTCTCGGTCTCGGTCTCGGTCTCGGTCTCGGTCTCGGTCTCGGTCTCGGTCTCGGTCTCGGTCTCGGTCTCGGTCTCGGTCTCGGTCTCGGTCTCGGTCTCGGTCTCGGTCTCGGTCTCGGTCTCGGTCTCGGTCTCGGTCTCGGTCTCGGTCTCGGTCTCGGTCTCGGTCTCGGTCTCGGTCTCGGTCTCGGTCTCGGTCTCGGTCTCGGTCTCGGTCTCGGTCTCGGTCTCGGTCTCGGTCTCGGTCTCGGTCTCGGTTTCGGTTTCGGTTTCGGTTTCGGTTTCGGTTTCGGTTTCGGTTTCGGTTTCGGTTTCGGTTTCGGTTTCGGTTTCGGTTTCGGTTTCGGTTTCGGTTTCGGTTTCGGTTTCGGTTTCGGTTTCGGTTTCGGTTTCGGTTTCGGTTTCGGTTTCGGTTTCGGTTTCGGTTTCGGTTTCGGTTTCGGTTTCGGTTTCGGTTTCGGTTTCGGTTTCGGTTTCGGTTTCGGTTTCGGTTTCGGTTTCGGTTTCGGTTTCAGTTTCAGTTTCAGGTTCAGTTTCAGTTTCAGTTTCAGTTTCAGTTTCAGTTTCAGTTTCAGTTTCAGTTTCAGTTTCAGTTTCAGTTTCAGTTTCAGTTTCAGTTTCAGTTTCAGTTTCAGTTTCAGTTTCAGTTTCAGTTTCAGTTTCAGGTTCAGGTTCAGGTTCAGGTTCAGGTTCAGGTTCAGGTTCAGGTTCAGGTTCAGGTTCAGGTTCAGGTTCAGGTTCAGTTTCAGTTTCAGTTTCAGTTTCAGTTTCAGTTTCAGTTTCAGTTTCAGTTTCAGCTTCAGCTTCAGTTTCTGTTTCAGTTTCAGGTTCAGTTTCAGTTTCAGTTACAGTTTCAGTTTCAGTTTCAGTTTCAGTTTCAGTTTCAGTTTCAGTTTCAGTTTCAGTTTCAGTTTCAGTTTCAGTTTCAGTTTCAGTTTCAGTTTCAGTTTCAGTTTCAGTTTCAGTTTCAGTTTCAGTTTCAGTTTCAGTTTCAGATTCAGTTTCAGTTTCAGTTTCAGTTTCAGTTTCAGTTTCAGTTTCAGTTTCAGTTTCAGTTTCAGTTTCAGTTTCAGTTTCAGTTTCAGTTTCAGTTTCAGTTTCAGTTTCTATTTGAGTTTCAGTTTCAGTTTCAGTTTCAGTTTCAGTTTCAGTTTCAGTTTCAGTTTCAGTTTCAGTTTCAGTTTCAGTTTCAGTTTCAGTTTCAGTTTCAGCTTCAGTTTCAGTTTCTGTTTCAGTTTCAGGTTCAGTTTCAGTTTCAGTTACCGTTTCGGTTTCGGTTTCGGTTTCGGTTTCGGTTTCGGTTTCGGTTTCGGTTTCGGTTTCGGTTTCAGTTTCAGTTTCAGTTTCAGTTTCAGTTTCAGTTTCAGTTTCAGTTTCCGTTTCCGTTTCAGTTCAAGTTTCATTTTCAGTTTCAGTTTCAGTTTCAGTTTCAGTTTCAGTTTCAGTTTCAGTTTCAGTTTCAGTTTCAGTTTCAGTTTCAGTTTCAGTTTCAGTTTCAGTTTCAGTTTCAGTTTCAGTTTCAGTTTCAGTTTCAGTTTCAGTTTCAGTTTCAGTTTCAGTTTCAGTTTCAGTTTCAGTTTCAGTTTCAGTTTCAGTTTCAGTTTCAGTTTCAGTTTCAGTTTCAGTTTCAGTTTCAGTTTCAGTTTCAGTTTCAGTTTCAGTTTCAGTTTCAGTTTCAGTTTCAGTTTCAGTTTCAGTTTCAGTTTCAGTTTCAGTTTCAGTTTCAGTTTCAGTTTCAGTTTCAGTTTCAGTTTCAGTTTCAGTTTCAGTTTCAGTTTCAGTTTCAGTTTCAGTTTCAGTTTCAGTTTCAGTTTCAGTTTCAGTTTCAGTTTCAGTTTCAGTTTCAGTTTCAGTTTCAGTTTCAGTTTCAGTTTCAGTTTCAGTTTCAGTTTCAGTTTCAGTTTCAGTTTCAGCTTCAGCTTCAGCTTCAGCTTCAGCTTCAGCTTCAGCTTCAGCTTCAGCTTCAGCTTCAGTTTCAGTTTCAGTTGCAGTTTCAGTTTCAGTTTCAGTTTCAGTTTCAGTTTCAGTTTCAGTTTCAGTTTCAGTTTCAGTTTCAGTTTCAGTTTCAGTTTCAGTTTCAGTTTCAGTTTCAGCTTCAGCTTCAGCTTCAGCTTCAGCTTCAGCTTCAGCTTCAGCTTCAGCTTCAGCTTCAGCTTCAGCTTCAGCTTCAGCTTCAGCTTCAGTTTCAGTTTCAGTTTCAGTTTCAGTTTCAGTTTCAGCTTCAGCTTCAGCTTCAGCTTCAGCTTCAGCTTCAGCTTCAGCTTCAGCTTCAGGTTCAGTTTCAGTTTCAGTTTCAGTTTCAGTTTCAGTTTCAGTTTTAGTTTCAGCTTCAGCTTCAGTTTCTGTTTCAGTTTCAGTTTCAGTTTCAGTTTCAGTTTCAGTTTCAGTTTCAGTTTCAGTTTCAGTTTCAGTTTCAGTTTCAGATTCAGTTTCAGTTTCAGTTTCAGTTTCAGTTTCAGTTTCAGTTTCAGTTTCAGTTTCAGTTTCAGTTTCAGTTTCAGTTTCAGTTTCAGTTTCAGTGTCAGTTTCAGTTTCAGTTTCAGTTTCAGTTTCAGTTTCAGTTTCAGTTTTAGGTTCAGTTTCAGTTTCAGTTTCAGTTTCAGTTTCAGTTTCAGTTTCACTTTCAGTTTCAGTTTCAGTTTCAGTTTTGTGTTTCAGTTTCAGTTTCAGTTTCAGTTTCAGTTTCAGTTTCAGTTTCAGGTTCAGTTTCAGTTTCAGTTTCAGTTTCAGTTTCAGTTTCAGTTTCAGTTTCAGTTTCAGTTTCAGTTTCAGTTTCAGTTTCAGTTTCAGTTTCAGTTTCAGTTTCAGTTTCAGTTTCAGTTTCAGTTTCAGTTTCAGTTTCAGTTTCAGTTTCAGTTTCAGTTTCAGTTTCAGTTTCAGTTTCAGTTTCAGTTTCAGTTTCAGTTTCAGTTTCAGTTTCAGTTTCAGTTTCAGTTTCAGTTTCAGTTTCAGTTTCAGTTTCTATTTGAGTTTCAGTTTCAGTTTCAGTTTCAGTTTCAGTTTCAGTTTCAGTTTCAGTTTCAGTTTCAGTTTCAGTTTCAGCTTCAGTTTCTGTTTCAGTTTCAGGTTCAGTTTCAGTTACCGTTTCGGTTTCGGTTTCGGTTTCGGTTTCGGTTTCGGTTTCGGTTTCGGTTTCGGTTTCGGTTTCGGTTTCGGTCTCGGTCTCGGTCTCGGTCTCGGTCTCGGTCTCGGTCTCGGTCTCGGTCTCGGTCTCGTTCTCGGTCTCGGTCTCGGTCTCGGTCTCGGTCTCGGTCTCGGTCTCGGTCTCGGTCTCGGTCTCGGTCTCGGTCTCGGTGTCGGTCTCGGTCTCGGTCTCGGTCTCGGTCTCGGTCTCGGTCTCGGTCTCGGTCTCGGTCTCGGTTTCGGTTTCGGTTTCGGTTTCGGTTTCGGTTTCGGTTTCAGTTTCAGTTTCAGTTTCAGTTTCAGTTTCAGTTTCAGTTTCAGGTTCAGTTTCAGTTTCAGGTTCAGTTTCAGTTTCAGTTTCAGTTTCAGTTTCAGTTTCAGTTTCAGTTTCAGTTTCAGTTTCAGTTTCAGTTTCAGTTTCAGTTTCAGTTTCAGTTTCAGTTTCAGTTTCAGTTTCAGTTTCAGTTTCAGTTTCAGTTTCAGTTTCAGTTTCAGTTTCAGTTTCAGTTTCAGTTTCAGTTTCAGTTTCAGTTTCAGTTTCAGTTTCAGTTTCAGTTTCAGTTTCAGTTTCAGTTTCAGTTTCAGTTTCAGTTTCAGTTTCAGTTTCAGTTTCAGTTTCAGCTTCAGCTTCAGGTTCAGTTTCAGTTTCAGTTTCAGTTTCAGTTTCAGTTTCAGTTTCAGTTTCAGTTTCAGTTTCAGTTTCAGTTTCAGTTTCAGTTTCTATTTGAGTTTCAGTTTCAGTTTCAGTTTCAGTTTCAGTTTCAGTTTCAGCTTCAGGTTCAGTTTCAGTTTCAGTTTCAGTTTCAGTTTCAGTTTCAGTTTCAGTTTCAGTTTCAGTTTCAGTTTCAGTTTCAGTTTCAGTTTCTATTTGAGTTTCAGTTTCAGTTTCAGTTTCAGTTTCAGTTTCAGTTTCAGTTTCAGTTTCAGTTTCAGTTTCAGTTTCAGTTTCAGTTTCAGTTTCAGTTACCGTTTCGGTTTCGGTTTCGGTTTCGGTTTCGGTTTCGGTTTCGGTTTCGGTTTCGGTTTCGGTTTCGGTTTCGGTTTCGGTTTCGGTTTCGGTTTCGGTTTCGGTTTCGGTTTCGGTTTCGGTTTCGGTTTCGGTTTCGGTTTCGGTTTCGGTTTCGGTTTCGGTCTCGGTCTCGGTCTCGGTCCCGGTCTCGGTCTCGGTCTCGGTCTCGGTCTCGGTCTCGGTCTCGGTCTCGGTCTCGGTCTCGGTCTCGGTCTCGGTCTCGGTCTCGGTCTCGGTCTCGGTCTCGGTCTCGGTCTCGGTCTCGGTCTCGGTCTCGGTCTCGGTCTCGGTCTCGGTCTCGGTCTCGGTCTCGGTCTCGGTCTCGGTTTCGGTTTCGGTTTCGGTTTCGGTTTCGGTTTCGGTTTCGGTTTCGGTTTCGGTTTCGGTTTCGGTTTCAGTTTCAGTTTCAGTTTCAGTTTCAGTTTCAGTTTCAGTTTCAGTTTCAGTTTCAGTTTCAGGTTCAGTTTCAGTTTCAGTTTCAGGTTCAGTTTCAGTTTCAGTTTCAGTTTCAGTTTCAGTTTCAGTTTCAGTTTCAGTTTCAGTTTCAGTTTCAGTTTCAGTTTCAGTTTCAGTTTCAGTTTCAGCTTCAGCTTCAGGTTCAGTTTCAGTTTCAGTTTCAGTTTCAGTTTCAGTTTCAGTTTCAGTTTCAGTTTCAGTTTCAGTTTCAGCTTCAGCTTCAGCTTCAGTTTCTGTTTCAGCTTCAGGTTCAGTTTCAGTTTCAGTTACAGTTTCAGTTTCAGTTTCAGTTTCAGTTTCAGGTTCAGTTTCAGTTTCAGTTTCAGTTTCAGTTTCAGTTTCAGTTTCAGTTTCAGTTTCAGTTTCAGTTTCAGTTTCAGTTTCAGTTTCAGTTTCAGTTTCAGTTTCAGCTTCAGCTTCAGCTTCAGCTTCAGGTTCTGTTTCAGCTTCAGGTTCAGTTTCAGTTTCAGTTTCAGTTACAGTTTCAGTTTCAGTTTCAGTTTCAGTTTCAGTTTCAGTTTCAGTTTCAGTTTCAGTTTCAGTTTCAGTTTCAGTTTCAGTTTCAGTTTCAGTTTCAGTTTCAGTTTCAGTTTCAGTTTCAGTTTCAGTTTCAGTTTCAGTTTCAGTTTCAGTTTCAGTTTCAGTTTCAGTTTCAGTTTCAGTTTCAGTTTCAGTTTCAGTTTCAGTTTCAGTTTCAGTTTCAGTTTCAGTTTCAGTTTCAGTTTCAGTTTCAGTTTCAGTTTCAGTTTCAGTTTCAGTTTCAGTTTCAGTTTCAGTTTCAGTTTCAGTTTCAGTTTCAGTTTCAGTTTCAGTTTCAGTTTCAGTTTCAGTTTCAGTTTCAGTTTCAGTTTCAGTTTCAGTTTCAGTTTCAGTTTCAGTTTCAGTTTCAGTTTCAGTTTCAGTTTCAGTTTCAGTTTCAGTTTCAGTTTCAGTTTCAGTTTCAGTTTCAGTTTCAGTTTCAGTTTCAGTTTCAGTTTCAGATTCAGTTTCAGTTTCAGTTTCAGTTTCAGTTTCAGTTTCAGTTTCAGTTTCAGTTTCAGTTTCAGTTTCAGTTTCAGTTTCAGTTTCAGTTTCAGTTTCAGTTTCTATTTGAGTTTCAGTTTCAGTTTCAGTTTCAGTTTCAGTTTCAGTTTCGTTTTCAGTTTCAGTTTCAGTTTCAGTTTCAGTTTCAGTTTCAGTTTCAGTTTCAGTTTCAGTTTCAGTTTCAGCTTCAGTTTCAGTTTCTGTTTCAGTTTCAGGTTCAGTTTCAGTTTCAGTTACCGTTTCGGTTTCGGTTTCGGTTTCGGTTTCGGTTTCGGTTTCGGTTTCGGTTTCGGTTTCGGTTTCGGTTTCGGTTTCGGTTTCGGTTTCGGTTTCGGTTTCGGTTTCGGTTTCGGTTTCGGTTTCGGTTTCGGTTTCGGTTTCGGTTTCGGTTTCGGTTTCGGTTTCGGTTTCGGTTTCGGTTTCGGTTTCGGTTTCAGTTTCAGTTTCCGTTTCAGTTTCAGTTTCAGTTTCAGTTTCAGTTTCAGGTTCAGTTTCAGTTTCAGTTTCAGGTTCAGTTTCAGTTTCAGTTTCAGTTTCAGTTTCAGTTTCAGTTTCAGTTTCAGTTTCAGTTTCAGTTTCAGTTTCAGCTTCAGTTTCAGGTTCAGTTTCAGTTTCAGTTTCAGTTTCAGTTTCAGTTTCAGTTTCAGTTTCAGCTTCAGCTTCAGCTTCAGTTTCTGTTTCAGCTTCAGGTTCAGTTTCAGTTTCAGTTACAGTTTCAGTTCAGTTTCAGTTTCAGGTTCAGTTTCAGTTTCAGTTTCAACTTTCAGTTTCAGTTTCAGTTTCAGTTTCAGTTTCAGTTTCAGTTTCAGTTTCAGTTTCAGTTTCAGTTTCAGTTTCAGTTTCAGTTTCAGTTTCAGTTTCAGTTTCAGTTTCAGTTTCAGTTTCAGTTTCAGTTTCAGTTTCAGTTTCAGTTTCAGTTTCAGTTTCAGTTTCAGCTTCAGCTTCAGCTTCAGCTTCAGTTTCTGTTTCAGCTTCAGGTTCAGTTTCAGTTTCAGTTACAGTTACAGTTACAGTTTCAGTTTCAGTTTCAGTTTCAGTTTCAGTTTCAGTTTCAGTTTCAGTTTCAGTTTCAGTTTCAGTTTCAGTTTCAGTTTCAGTTTCAGTTTCAGTTTCAGTTTCAGTTTCAGTTTCAGTTTCAGTTTCAGTTTCAGTTTCAGTTTCAGTTTCAGTTTCAGTTTCAGTTTTAGGTTCAGTTTCAGTTTCAGTTTCAGGTTCAGTTTCAGTTTCAGTTTCAGTTTCAGTTTCAGTTTCAGTTTCAGTTTCAGTTTCAGTTTCAGTTTCAGTTTCAGTTTCAGTTTCAGTTTCAGTTTCAGTTTCAGTTCAGTTTCAGTTTCAGTTTCAGTTTCAGTTTCAGTTTCAGTTTCAGTTTCAGTTTCAGTTTCAGTTTCAGTTTCAGTTTCAGTTTCAGTTTCAGTTTCAGTTTCAGTTTCAGTTTCAGTTTCAGTTTCAGTTTCAGTTTCAGTTTCAGTTTCAGTTTTCAGTTTCAGTTTCAGTTTCAGTTTCAGTTTCAGTTTCAGTTAGTTTCAGTTTCAGTTTCAGTTTCAGTTTCAGTTTCAGTTTCAGTTTCAGTTTCAGTTTCAGTTTCAGTTTCAGTTTCAGTTTCAGTTTCAGTTTCAGTTTCAGTTTCAGTTTCAGTTTCAGTTTCAGTTTCAGTTTCAGTTTCAGTTTCAGTTTCAGTTTCAGTTTCAGTTTCAGTTTCAGTTTCAGTTTCAGTTTCAGT
Organism: Ctenicera cuprea; assembly: GCA_958336395.1. Lineage (NCBI taxonomy): Eukaryota > Metazoa > Arthropoda > Insecta > Coleoptera > Elateridae > Ctenicera > Ctenicera cuprea. Next base: position 76,506 of record CATVIB010000382.1, read on the forward strand.
TTCAGTTTCAGTTTCAGTTTCAGTTTCAGTTTCAGTTTCAGTTTCAGTTTCAGTTTCAGTTTCAGTTTCAGTTTCAGTTTCAGTTTCAGTTTCAGTTTCAGTTTCAGTTTCAGTTTCAGTTTCAGTTTCAGTTTCAGTTTCAGTTTCAGTTTCAGTTTCAGTTTCAGTTTCAGTTTCAGTTTCAGTTTCAGTTTCAGTTTCAGTTTCAGTTTCAGTTTCAGTTTCAGTTTCAGTTTCAGTTTCAGTTTCAGTTTCAGTTTCAGTTTCAGTTTCAGTTTCAGTTTCAGATTCAGTTTCAGTTTCAGTTTCAGTTTCAGTTTCAGTTTCAGTTTCAGTTTCAGTTTCAGTTTCAGCTTCAGCTTCAGCTTCAGTTTCAGTTTCAGTTTCAGTTTCAGTTTCAGTTTCAGTTTCAGTTTCAGCTTCAGTTTCAGTTTCTGTTTCAGTTTCAGGTTCAGTTTCCGTTACGGTTTCGGTTTCGGTTTCGGTTTCGGTTTCGGTTTCGGTTTCGGTTTCCGTTTCCGTTTCCGTTTCCGTTTCCGTTTCCGTTTCCGTTTCCGTTTCCGTTTCCGTTTCCGTTTCCGTTTCCGTTTCCGTTTCCGTTTCCGTTTCCGTTTCCGTTTCCGTTTCCGTTTCCGTTTCCGTTTCCGTTTCCGTTTCCGTTTCCGTTTCCGTTTCCGTTTCCGTTTCCGTTTCCGTTTCCGTTTCCGTTTCCGTTTCCGTTTCCGTTTCCGTTTCCGTTTCCGTTTCCGTTTCAGTTTCAGTTTCAGTTTCAGTTTCAGTTTCAGTTTCAGTTTCAGTTTCAGTTTCAGTTTCAGTTTCAGTTTCAGTTTCAGTTTCAGTTTCAGTTTCAGTTTCAGTTTCAGTTTCAGTTTCAGTTTCAGTTTCAGTTTCAGTTTCAGTTTCAGTTTCAGTTTCAGTTTCAGTTTCAGTTTCAGTTTCAGTTTCAGTTTCAGTTTCAGTCTCAGTCTCAGTCTCAGTCTCAGTCTCAGTCTCAGTCTCAGTCTCAGTCTCAGTCTCAGTCTCAGTCTCAGTCTCAGTCTCAGTCTCAGTCTCAGTCTCAGTCTCAGTCTCAGTCTCAGTCTCAGTCTCAGTCTCAGTCTCAGTCTCAGTCTCAGTCTCAGTCTCAGTCTCAGTCTCAGTCTCAGTCTCAGTCTCAGTCTCAGTCTCAGTCTCAGTCTCAGTTTCAGTCTCAGTCTCAGTCTCAGTCTCAGTCTCAGTCTCAGTCTCAGTCTCAGTCTCAGTCTCAGTCTCAGTCTCAGATTCAGTTTCAGTTTCAGTTTCAGTTTCAGTTTCAGTTTCAGTTTCAGTTTCAGTTTCAGTTTCAGTTTCAGTTTCAGTTTCAGTTTCAGTTTCAGTTTCAGTTTCAGTTTCAGTTTCAGTTTCAGTTTCAGTTTCAGTTTCAGTTTCAGTTTCAGTTTCAGTTTCAGTTTCAGTTTCAGTTTCAGTTTTAGGTTCAGTTTCAGTTTCAGTTTCAGTTTCAGTTTCAGGTTCAGTTTCAGTTTCAGTTTCAGTTTCAGTTTCAGTTTCAGTTTCAGTTTCAGTTTCGGTTTCGGTTTCGGTTTCGGTTTCGGTTTCGGTTTCGGTTTCGGTTTCGGTTTCGGTTTCGGTTTCGGTTTCGGTTTCGGTTTCGGTTTCGGTTTCGGTTTCGGTTTCGGTTTCGGTTTCGGTTTCGGTTTCGGTTTCGGTTTCAGTTTCAGTTTCAGTTTCAGTTTCAGTTTCAGTTTCAGTTTCAGTTTCAGTTTCAGTTTCAGTTTCAGTTTCAGTTTCAGTTTCAGTTTCAGTTTCAGTTTCAGTTTCAGTTTCAGTTTCAGTTTCAGTTTCAGTTTCAGTTTCAGTTTCAGTTTCAGTTTCAGTTTCAGTTTCAGTTTCAGTTTCAGTTTCAGTTTCAGTTTCAGTTTCAGTTTCAGTTTCAGTTTCAGTTTCAGTTTCAGATTCAGGTTCAGTTTCAGTTTCAGTTTCAGTTTCAGTTTCAGTTTCAGTTTCAGTTTCAGTTTCAGTTTCAGTTTCAGTTTCAGTTTCAGTTTCAGTTTCAGTTTCAGTTTCAGTTTCAGTTTCAGTTTCAGTTTCAGTTTCAGTTTCTATTTGAGTTTCAGTTTCAGTTTCAGTTTCAGTTTCAGCTTCAGGTTCAGTTTCAGTTTCAGTTTCAGTTTCAGTTTCAGTTTCAGTTTCAGTTTCAGTTTCAGTTTCAGTTTCAGTTTCAGTTTCAGTTTCTATTTGAGTTTCAGTTTCAGTTTCAGTTTCAGTTTCAGTTTCAGTTTCAGTTTCAGTTTCAGTTTCAGTTTCAGTTTCAGTTTCAGTTTCAGTTTCAGTTTCAGTTTCAGTTACCGTTTCGGTTTCGGTTTCGGTTTCGGTTTCGGTTTCGGTTTCGGTTTCGGTTTCGGTTTCGGTTTCGGTCTCGGTCTCGGTCTCGGTCTCGGTCTCGGTCTCGGTCTCGGTCTCGGTCTCGGTCTCGGTCTCGGTCTCGGTCTCGGTCTCGGTCTCGGTCTCGGTCTCGGTCTCGGTCTCGGTCTCGGTCTCGGTCTCGGTCTCGGTCTCGGTCTCGGTTTCGGTTTCGGTTTCGGTTTCGGTTTCGGTTTCGGTTTCGGTTTCGGTTTCGGTTTCGGTTTCGGTTTCGGTTTCGGTTTCGGTTTCGGTTTCAGTTTCAGTTTCAGTTTCAGTTTCAGTTTCAGTTTCAGTTTCAGTTTCAGTTTCAGTTTCAGTTTCAGGTTCAGTTTCAGTTTCAGTTTCAGTTTCAGTTTCAGTTTCAGTTTCAGTTTCAGTTTCAGTTTCAGTTTCAGTTTCAGTTTCAGTTTCAGTTTCAGTTTCAGTTTCAGTTTCAGTTTCAGTTTCAGTTTCAGTTTCAGTTTCAGCTTCAGCTTCAGGTTCAGTTTCAGTTTCAGTTTCAGTTTCAGTTTCAGTTTCAGTTTCAGTTTCAGTTTCAGTTTCAGTTTCAGTTTCAGCTTCAGCTTCAGCTTCAGTTTCTGTTTCAGCTTCAGGTTCAGTTTCAGTTTCAGTTACAGTTTCAGTTTCAGTTTCAGTTTCAGTTTCAGGTTCAGTTTCAGTTTCAGTTTCAGTTTCAGTTTCAGTTTCAGTTTCAGTTTCAGTTTCAGTTTCAGTTTCAGTTTCAGTTTCAGTTTCAGCTTCAGCTTCAGCTTCAGCTTCAGGTTCTGTTTCAGCTTCAGGTTCAGTTTCAGTTTCAGTTTCAGTTACAGTTTCAGTTTCAGTTTCAGTTTCAGTTTCAGTTTCAGTTTCAGTTTCAGTTTCAGTTTCAGTTTCAGTTTCAGTTTCAGTTTCAGTTTCAGTTTCAGTTTCAGTTTCAGTTTCAGTTTCAGTTTCAGTTTCAGTTTCAGTTTCAGTTTCAGTTTCAGTTTCAGTTTCAGTTTCAGTTTCAGTTTCAGTTTCAGTTTCAGTTTCAGTTTCAGTTTCAGTTTCAGTTTCAGTTTCAGTTTCAGTTTCAGTTTCAGTTTCAGTTTCAGTTTCAGTTTCAGTTTCAGTTTCAGTTTCAGTTTCAGTTTCAGTTTCAGTTTCAGTTTCAGTTTCAGTTTCAGTTTCAGATTCAGTTTCAGTTTCAGTTTCAGTTTCAGTTTCAGTTTCAGTTTCAGTTTCAGTTTCAGTTTCAGTTTCAGTTTCAGTTTCAGTTTCAGTTTCAGTTTCAGTTTCAGTTTCTATTTGAGTTTCAGTTTCAGTTTCAGTTTCAGTTTCAGTTTCAGTTTCAGTTTCAGTTTCAGTTTCAGTTTCGTTTTCAGTTTCAGTTTCAGTTTCAGTTTCAGTTTCAGTTTCAGTTTCAGTTTCAGTTTCAGTTTCAGTTTCAGTTTCAGCTTCAGTTTCAGTTTCTGTTTCAGTTTCAGGTTCAGTTTCAGTTTCAGTTACCGTTTCGGTTTCGGTTTCGGTTTCGGTTTCGGTTTCGGTTTCGGTTTCGGTTTCGGTTTCGGTTTCGGTTTCGGTTTCGGTTTCGGTTTCGGTTTCGGTTTCGGTTTCGGTTTCGGTTTCGGTTTCGGTTTCGGTTTCGGTTTCGGTTTCGGTTTCGGTTTCGGTTTCGGTTTCGGTTTCGGTTTCGGTTTCGGTTTCGGTTTCGGTTTCGGTTTCGGTTTCGGTTTCGGTTTCGGTTTCGGTTTCGGTTTCGGTTTCGGTTTCGGTTTCGGTTTCGGTTTCAGTTTCAGTTTCAGTTTCAGTTTCAGTTTCAGTTTCAGTTTCAGTTTCAGTTTCAGTTTCAGTTTCAGTTTCAGTTTCAGTTTCAGTTTCAGTTTCAGTTTCAGTTTCAGTTTCAGTTTCAGTTTCAGTTTCAGTTTCAGATTCAGTTTCAGTTTCAGTTTCAGTTTCAGTTTCAGTTTCAGTTTCAGTTTCAGTTTCAGTTTCAGTTTCAGTTTCAGTTTCAGTTTCAGTTTCTATTTGAGTTTCAGTTTCAGTTTCAGTTTCAGTTTCAGTTTCAGCTTCAGGTTCAGTTTCAGTTTCAGTTTCAGTTTCAGTTTCAGTTTCAGTTTCAGTTTCAGTTTCAGTTTCAGTTTCAGTTTCAGTTTCAGTTTCTATTTGAGTTTCAGTTTCAGTTTCAGTTTCAGTTTCAGTTTCAGTTTCAGTTTCAGTTTCAGTTTCAGTTTCAGTTTCAGTTTCAGTTTCAGTTTCAGTTTCAGTTTCAGTTTCAGTTTCAGTTACCGTTTCGGTTTCGGTTTCGGTTTCGGTTTCGGTTTCGGTTTCGGTTTCGGTTTCGGTTTCGGTTTCGGTTTCGGTTTCGGTTTCGGTTTCGGTTTCGGTTTCGGTTTCGGTTTCGGTTTCGGTTTCGGTTTCGGTTTCGGTTTCGGTTTCGGTTTCGGTTTCGGTTTCGGTTTCGGTTTCGGTTTCGGTTTCGGTTTCGGTTTCGGTCTCGGTCTCGGTCTCGGTCTCGGTCTCGGTCTCGGTCTCGGTCTCG